>JAQBSW010008221.1:0-35549 GCA_029291075.1 Eudiplozoon nipponicum | reverse complement strand
TCTCTAACCATTGACCTTAGTATCAATTATATGATCTGAAGTGGTGATGAACATACTAAAGAATTTCTAAACAATAATATTAGCCATGTAGTAAGGCGAAATGCTACGGATACCTAAACTTTCTACTTCATTTTGGCACATGCACATAGAAATTGACATACAATAAATGAAGTTTCACTTAGATGGTTGTCCGTGTGTGCATAATTACATTTAATTGAAAGTTTAAAATCAATGATTACATACATACAATCGCGACGCACGCCTAACAAATGAAACATTAGTAATTTTTATGAAATCATAAGCATAAAAAAGCCGTTTGAAACGGCTTGTTCTAATAATTGTTTATATTAGGTTCGATGAACTGTCAACAAATGATGGTTCTCGTAAATGGGTACCGAAATATTTCAACAGAAAATGTGAACACAAGAATTATAACCTTGTTAAGCGAAACAAGTTTTACATTACTTTGCATCAGCCTGAAACGCAACTTTTTTGTCTGTTAGGCAGCCAGATTACAGAAGTCGTCCGAGAATTCTTCAATTTGACCAGTAACCTTAAAGAAGCGGGAATGTTTTTAAACAGATAAAAAAATCGTACTATTTGTAAAATCACCATATAAAAAGAAAGATAACTGGCTCACAGTTCAGTAAGGACCATTTCGGCAAAGTGTCCCATCACAAGAGCGTCCGACCAAGAATGCTCAATATGCACCTGCACAGTTGCGTCAGAGTAGGCCATGTATGTGAACGATTTGTCGGCCCATAAGTTGATCAGATCACCTGACCACGCTGTCAACGACTGCTCAGTTAGGTCAGCTGGTTTCGGAGTGTCCAAAAGTGAGACCTATTTTATTTAGAAATTAGGATAAGAAATCAATTATTCGGATTTCTTCATTTTGGCCAAAAAGGAAAAGAGAGTGAACAATGAAGTTAAATGAAACCAGGCACACCAATATAACATGGTAAATACTGTAAATGCGTGCTTATTGTGCAAGCATCACAAGTATTGAGGAAGAATAGCTAAAGTGCGTTTCCCTGTATTGTATTAATATAAACAAAATCCACGTTTAAGCAAGGTTTCTCTTGCTAGATAGCATTGACATTTCATAAAGCCAAACTTATTTTTATGTAAAAGACTAAGTTATATAATAGTTTTAAAACACTGTGGATTTATTTAAAATATAACAGCGCGTATTTCTATGCAACCATGTTAACGAAAATGCCAAAACTTTAACGTTTGACAAATAGCGGTTTCGAAATGGCACTTCCTAAGCATGTCCAAATTGATAAAAGCATGCAGTTTTCTCTCAGTCGTGCAATTTTCATGTTTCGCTTCATTTTATCACGTCGTACAGGTGACAATGAGACTCTGCCAGTTTTAAAACAATAGGTAATACCCTTGTGTAGCTTCCTGTTACGTTTCGTGAAAAAATATACAACACACGATTAGCGATGTTTCAGCGGCTGCTACTAATGAGTAAACTATGGGCTATAAAATAGTAAGTGAAATATTTTTGGACGACAAAGACAGATTTAAAAAATTAAGTCTTATTTTATACAAGCGATACTCTGACAAAATAATGTTAGCAACCAATCTAAATAGCAGCACATAGCCTTATCCATTTTAAAAGATCGTGTTAAATAGCACGACTGATCTATCAACCCCGAAAAAAGCCAACTTGTTCATAAGGCAATCCGAGTATTTTAAATACGACACCAGAATCTACCATAAAAATAAAGATTTAGTGGATTTTTAATACGCTGTATAGTCTTTCCCAACCCGCAAAATTTCGTTCCTATTTTTGTCAATGGGATGCGTGTAGTATAGCTGGTATATAAATAAATCACGAATAAGTTGATTAGTAACGACCAAAATCTGTGTCGTTATATTTATTCTCGTTCAAATAGAGACTATGCTACGAGCTGATACCACAATGGATGGTTGCGGGACAACTGGAAACACTCGCAGTTCGATAAAATTTTGATTCCTTTACATTTCCAGGTGCACAGCTTGTTCTTTTTAATTGAATGATGGATTCTCACTGGTCCCATGATTTTGAAGCCGTCCTAACACTACTTGTCCGGAAATGTTTTTCCATGAAGAATTGCTTCAGATCATGTCAACCGATTAACAAACAAGCTGTGCACCTGGAAATGTAAAGCAATCAAGCTTTTACCGATCTACGAGTATTATCAATTGCCCGCCAACCGTCATTTGTGGTATCAGCTAAAACGACGACAGAACTACGTAAATGCAAATTCCTTTAAGGAATACATGAGAGACTCCGTTACGTTTGGTTTACATGCACAAAAGCGATATATAAAATTTACATTAATTATCCAATGATATATATTGGTAGTGCAGCTAGGCGTAGAACTGACTGCATTATTTGTACAATGTAAAAAATTGACTTGTTTCACTTTTTTATTAATTTAAATATTTTTAAATAAATAAAATAAATAAAATTAAAATAAAGCCATTATCTGATTTTCTTTACTTCCTCGCGGAAAACTGTGAAACTGCATGGGACGCTTAATTAGATTAACTACACAAACAGATAAGGAAACGTGACGTAAACTATGGAGATCAGACTAAAAAATGATGATGTGTATCAGATTTTGCTGATGAATAAAATTTACATTTTTATTAAAATAATAAAATCGATACATCGCATATTGCTCAAGTAAAAAGTTTGTACTTCGTAATATATGATATAGTGTATTTAACACTCACAGAAAAAATCGTGTACGGTAAGGAAGTTGGAGAACTATCCAGAATGACAAACATGTTCATCCTTCTGGTAAACTTTGAATTAATTCTCTGTATTTATGAGCGACAAGTCGTTAGTACATGACTTACTGGCTATCCAGGCCAATGCTGACTAGTTTCGCAAATAGGATAAACCATTATATCCATTCCATAAATTGTGTTACAACTCAGCACGCCATTACGACGTGACTACTAGACAACGACTGCCAGACATTGGCTGCAAATATTCAGTCTTTTCTGTCAGTCAATTACGTGACATAACCCGTGTACTCAGCTTAACGCCTTCAGTATGCACTGATGTGATAAGCAAATTGTTCACATTACCTATGACATAATAGCTCAATTCCAACCCTTACAACGTTGAGCCCATGCGTGTGCATATTTTGTTTAATTTAATCGCAGGCAATTTAAAGTAATTTGGTTTTTTAGTAAATTATTTTTATACCGTCTAGCTTACCACATAACCAGCCGATTCCACTTCACGCAGCAATCGTGCATTTTTGCTGCCTTGTGGGAAACAATTCTCACGAACTGCCGCCCAATGTGATCGTTTGGTAAGCGTCAAAGCGGGTAGTTTACACAGCCAATTTGAAGCCATTTCTGAACATACATGGATGATAAAACGTTTAAATGAAGCCCCTGTACACATAGCATCAACTGTAAAGTGATATGAAATCCACCTACACAATGTACGCCAAAATTAATTGACCTCTGTTTTAGTACTAATTAATAGCTGGTTTTATAACCAAGGTTGTAGTCTGAGTGAGAAAATATATAACAATAAAAATCTGGAAGAATATGCTTAATTCAATTAGCCAGGTAATCAATCTGATAAAGCGTACTATGATGGTAGACATTAAAAGTAATTAAATTTAATCTAACAAAAAACTGATTATGTTTAAAAATTAAACTTTTACTGAGTTAAACGTATCCGCATATATTGTAACGTTAAGAAATATAAATTGTTTAAACCAAACAGATAAACAGTTAATTCTATATAAAACAACTGGTACAGATTGTGCCTGCAACGAGGAAATTATTAAAAATTACTGTTAAAGCAGCACAGATTCACTGAACTAAGACAACTTGCTAGCCTTCATTAAAATAAAGAAAATGTCAGCAATGAATAGAGCTATAATGAATAGCTGAGCATTTAAAAAAATATACTTTTTGTTCTAAAATGTGCTAGCGTCATATATAAGACAATAAAAAAAATTTTTAAATTTCCACCGCTTTTTCAAGCATATATTTTTATATAGCACATGGTTATGAGGTAAAGAACGTACGTTCCTAGGAATTTATATTTAGAAAATAGACTTAAAAACACATTTGAACTTTAAGTTTTTATTTCATCAGACGTCATAATTAGTGAATTATAAAAATGGCCACGTGTTCTTAGTAGCTTTTTTTAAGTTTTTTATAAACACAGTCAGATAAACTAATCAGGATGAGCACTCTCAAGATGGCACAACGTTTGGTGAAATTTAGCCTGACTCCAAAACCATAATGTTGATAACCTTTACAGTTACGGCACAAATTACGAATAATGAGTTGACTTTGAATTCTCATTGCTCAAGAACTTATAGGAAGTTGACTCTATTACGGTTTAAATGCACACTCCTATCAGAGGCTTTATCGACTAACTTTCCAAAATTTCTTGACAAATGTGAAGTGGGTTTTCGGCATAGTGTCGGCTACTACTGATGTAAGATCAAACAGCGTGGTTTTGTGCGATTGTGCCCTTTCTTCATGCCGTTTATTAGTACATACTTCCGCGCTTATTTGAATGTACCTGTTACTATAAACGCAACACCTAATACACAATTCCAAATATAACAGTTGAACGATCATTAATTGCGAGGGCGTCAATAGCAGTTATTTAAATCCAGCATGCGACTCTAATATAAACAGCAATTACATTATATATACATTTCTACTCATAAAAAAGCCATTTTTTTAATTTAGAAAAGGCAATTCATCCAGTAGACCAGTTTCGTCCTTATTTGGAGATCCTCAATTACTGTTTAGAATATAACGGCGGACAGAGCTTAAACCAGAGCAAGTCTACTTCAGCATTTAAAGCTCCAACCACTATGTCGTCCCATCGCACGCTGTACGTATGTTTAAGTTACATAACAGCTCGCCATTTTGTTTAGTCTTTCGCTCAGGTGAAATTAAAACGGCATCTCTTTAGAACTAAAGCTCCAACTGGCCATCCCAAATCTCTTATTTTAGAACAGCCAACGCATTCTAGGAAATTGATATTAAACTGAATATTGAAAATCAAACGGTCATTGATTGCGCGGTCGGTGATAAAAATTACATAAATCAAGTTTGCGAGCTTCATATAAACAGCAATTTTATTATATATACATATTTAGTATAAATAAAGCATCCCATAATGCATAAAGGCGATTCATCAAGTATACCGGTTTCACCCTAATTGGGAGCTCATCAAGTACTGTCCTGAATTGCTTTGCAAAATCAATAAAGGTTTAATTATATACATCTACAATTCTATACCAGTACCCCGTGTAGCGTGATTTTTGTTCAATAATGACAGGTTGGAAATGGCCAGTTGGAACTATAAAGGCCTAAGAGGATGTCATTTAAGCTCCACTTGAAGGAAAAGCTAACTAAAAACATGACATAACAAATAACTGAAAACTGTGTATATCATTCAGTTGTTACAGTAACAGACTCTGACACAGACGTGTCCAATTTTGAGACATTTCCGCAGCAAATACTGAACAGTGCTTGAAGAGCTACTAATGAAGACGAATTCGGTCTGCAGGAATTTCCAAAATCTTGTTCCAAAAATCATTTTCAGACAAGCAGCTGATGGAAGGCTTCCAAATGAAGGGACAAGTGAGAGCCCACCAATCAAGGCCAAAAATCGGTGCACCTGGAAATGCAAAGGATTCAAGATTTTACCGACCTACGTGTGCTGTCATTTGTCTCGCATAAGAAAACGGCGGCGAGAATACAAACAAGAAGGACAACACCGTGTAATTTACATCAACATCTAAGCACCTCTAAAATCAATTAAAAACGGGTATGTCAACAGTAAAATTTTGAAACATACCATTACTTGTGGTCGCTTGCTTAGCGTGTGTTTTTATCCACTCCAGTTCTTCACAAATGCGACTTGCCGGAAGAATCTTTCCACAAACGTTGCAGTACACATCGACACGGTAGAGCAGGCCTTTACATATGACTATCACATGCTGTTAGCGGTAAAGTAGGAGTATGAATTTTAGTAGGTTTTACGCGCGTTGGTGTATACGTGCGTTTGTGTTTGTGATTGGAAGAATGTTAATAAATATTTATATAAAAACGTTCAAAATGATATGAAATGCATTTCTATTGGCGATTTAGTGGTGAAAAAAGCAATTTGTATCTTTTTAAATAATTTTTGTTAAGCTTTAAATTATTGAAATTAGATTTCCAAGCAATTAATTTACGCGTGTCTTCTTTTGACAAAAAGATAAAAGAATAGCTGCATTAAATATGGAATAAGAATTAGACATTCAGTAAAATCGAATTTAATTCAAAGAAATGTAACATTTTAAAGAACATTACACTGACCTTTTGACGTTATAAATGAATGTTTCCAAAAACAATAGAAATATAAGAACAATTAGCAATACTAAAATAAATACCTCGAATCAGTTTTACTATCAATAATGACTACCATCTGTCAAACATTACGCTTTAAATGACATCTTGTTGCGCAACAGGGAATAGATTAGTTGCCTGGCCATTGTTTTTCGCATCAAGGTTTCGCCATGTTTACTCCGAATATTTCGGCTCCATTTTCAGAAAACGTTTTCAACGGTAAGTTTCAACCAGCAATTATTGAGGCAAGTGGTAAATGCAGTTTAAACTGCTTCATTAATACTTCTTGGTCGATCTCTTATTCGTGACTGTTTGTCACCAGATAAGTGTGAGCTGCGTCTGTTGGTGTGTGTGTGTGTGCATACGTCCGCGCTTATATACTCATCTAGTAGAAAATTGTAACGCAATTTTGTGTGTGTGTGTGTGTGTGTGTGTGTAGTTGTGTAGGCCTGAGTAGTAATCAGTTGCGTATAATTAACTGCACGTGTGTTTATACAATTCAAACTAAAGTGATTAATGCCAATTCCACGGTTTCAATACTTAGTGTATTAAATTAATAATTTACGAGTAACATGCAGGTAGAGCGTGAGTAAGACATTGGGAATACACCGGTCGCAAATTTTTTTCAGAGTAAGCACTCAAGAGTTATTAAAATAATATATTTTTTATGATAAGTTAAAATAAAAGGAGGGTTGTAAAATAAATTCGAAAAAGTTACCTACTGAATGAATCATCATAGTAACATTAAAAAGAAGAGTCGCCTTTTAACGTCAAGGTTTATTAAAGAGCTACAATAAATAAGGACCTAAGCTACTAGATAGAATGAGATAAAAAGCAATAGAGAATTAAATTATTAGATTATCCTAAAGTTGATTACGAGGTCGTTAATTAATCGTTCTCGAAAGTTGTGAGTTAATAGTAAGTCAACGTACTTACTCCTTTATTTCAGCGGGTTTCTAATTCTTATTTGTGCAACTTTCGTTTCCTACAACTATTTAGTAATGTATTTCAAACCCAACCGTGATATTTCTTCGGTAGTTTCATTAATTATGCCATCTTTTAATTTAATTTCGATGGATTTTCTAACAATTCTTGTCGATTTATTACGACCACAAACTGATACGTGTCTACAACTATCCCAGTTAACTGTATGTCTTGCCTCTACTACATGATATACAATATATGATCTATCAAAATGTCCATATTTGCATGCAGTTCTATATTTCCATTTTTCTTGTCTTAAGTGGGCGCATGGTTTCATTCAAATACACGAGGTTATGGTCTTTACATGGACGTTCATATATTCCTGATGGATCTAACGGTTACATTTTCTCTCTATGTTTAGAAAGTTTAGCGCTTAGGATTAGAGTTTGCTTTGAAAAAGCACGTATATCTTATTTCGATGCTACCGTCTAATTTTACAGCTTTGTACTGAATCGGGTATCAGCAGGTGTTTAAACGAACACACACGCACAAATATACTCATCAGTGGTGTTCTTAGATCACCATAATTCACCTTGGATGAGTATAGACTTGCATACTTATGCACACTCACTTAAATGTCCCACATTTATCAAATGAAAAGTCAGTTATGGTTAGGAGATGTATCAGTGAGTATAAATAAGGCAGTTTAAACAAAATTTACCACTTGAATTAAAAGTTGTCAAATTCTTGGTGGAATGAGCCTACTATTGAAAAAAAAAGTTTCCGAAGCAAGAAACCGAAATATTCGGACTAAAAATGACAACAATGGATGCAAACATCTTGTTGTGCAAAACCAGGGCTCGGAAAATGAATATGAAGATTACTGATTATGATTCCAACTATGGAAATTAACTAAAAGATTTTTTTAAACATAAAATTCAAAAACATCTTTGATAATTTTAGAGGTTAAAAAACACATTACAATAAGCTTATCGGCCATATTGACAATTTAGATGAACGAAAATTCAATTTTTGCCCATTATAGCCTAAGTTGCAAAGAAATATCAGAAAATTTTAGTGAAAACAACAGTTTGATTCATTTGTTAACTTTGCAATTAATGCTCGTTTATGCATACATTGGCGATTACACTAATAATATAGGCTAACAAAACAGATTTTGATTCATACAGTTTCTAGTCGAGAGATTTGCACAACGAGGCTTACTCCGTTAGAAAAATTCGAATAGCAAAACAGGGAATGAGTGTAAGGATTCTGCTACTAACAATGCCAATTTTATTTCTACTAATGATGATGAAGATGATGGTGATGATGATGATGATGTTCATGATTATGATGATGAAGATAAAATAGCTTTGCTCGCTTAAAGTCTTACAAATACTTTATTGTGATGTAGGACAAATTTGTTTCTATCACAGCAAAAAGTAAGTGAAGTGTCACATATGCAACGCACCTGCGTTCAAGTAAGTTTTATCTCCACATGTTTATTTACAACGTGTGTCTAACATGAATTCATGATTAGCAATTCGTCCACTCGATCCTTCCACCTTAGTGTGGCCCCCATCTCTATTTACACGACGCCCGCCTCCCAGTGAAGCCTGGGGAAATTTTATTACTATAAAAGTCTTCAATAATGGAACACGTCCTTTATCCCTTGATAGCTTATGAACACAATATTATGTCTATCGAGTTATATGGTCTATGATACAAAGCCTCATTCCTAGCTTCATCTTCTGGTCCTTAAATAACAAAGAACACGTTCATAAACAAAGTTCATAAACAAAGGTATTCCCGTTCAAAATTGATAAAATTATTTTTTGGTAAACACTCAAAGTCCAAGCTATAAGCGATGCACACTGCAGGTTAGGGTAATTCTATATATAGGGATCTCAATAACTTATTAAAATCCGCATCTAAGCACAATATATATATATATATATATATATATATATATATATATATATATATATATATATATATATATATCATAAACATGTATTGCAAAATAATTCCTTGAACATATTGAAGACTTTTACGAATTAAATCCTCCGCGCACACGGCTGTTCAAACACTTAAGGTTGGGCTCATTTTAATCATGACTATCTGATACATAAATATACCCACCATAATTTATAATATTATATCTGTAAAACCATATATATATATATATAACTAAATTTATGTATATATATATATATGAATGTGTGTATGTAGCACAACCGTCGTTATGGCACAATTTATATCTCCCCTTTTCTATAAATATATTTTGATTGTGACAGCTAAGTTTAATAGTGCCAATAATTGAAAGTGAAGAAGAATCATAATTTTTGTCAATTGAGAAATTTTTCTACAACAATCTTTTTCAATTGATTAAATTAATCACTTAATTTCCTACTTAAAGTTTTTACTTTGGTGCAAGTGTGTTGAATTTGAGCTTGTTACAATTCTTGGGTAGACTGAAGATGTTTATTTTTATTTTATTTATCGAATACATATAATACAAAATTTGACATAATTCAGCTCAACTTTGAGCACTTTTATGAAATGAAATATTTATTTGATAATACTTGAAATGTTGATGTTAATCAATTACCTTCTTTTTTAATTAAACTTGAAATATTAGTTTAAACTAATATTTCCATTTGACATATTGATTGTCAACTTAGTATGATATAAGCTTTCCATTAAAAAAGATATCCGTATCCGAATATCGAAAATTATGGAGAAAAAACCAGGAAAACAGCGGATGCAAACAAATCGGTTCGCAACCCGATAATCAGGTAAATGAACTAAAGGCTGTCTAAAAGATAATAATTTAGGTTAACTTGTGAGAAAGAAAGAGTGATATAGAGAGAGGAAGGGAGCGCAAGAACAGGAAAAAATTGGGTGAGCATTCAAACAGAAAAATTGTCATCTATCGGATTCTCATTGGCAGTTATCCTGATTCATCAAAAGTTTTCGACAGATAATTTCCAAAATGAGGGAAAAGTGAAAATAAATTATTAAAAGAATAGACAGAGAGGAAAAATGATTAAAATTAATGAATATTATAGTGAGTATGAGATAAGAAATATTTTTCTTTGGTAACGTACGCAGTTTCTTAAATTATATATAAAGCGGTGTATCTTACTAGGTTTTACCATTCATCATCATGCACAGCAATACAAAAGCCATTATTAAATGATTTTTCATTGCCATATAGCTATACAAAAAATAACAATAAACAAAAAAGTTTAAAAATCGACAAAAATAATAACTGAAGCACAAAAATATTTTAGATAGATTTATTAGGAGGAAGACCTATTTATTATGTGTATATTTACCTAGATAACACACAGAAGTGAGGCAAATTCGACCCTAACTTAGCCCCAGTATGACCAAATCAGCTGACAGGCAAGGTAAAATCGGCAATACAGATTCCTTGCGAGTTTCACTGTATTATGTAATAAACGAAATCAAACTTAACAGCTTACTCTGCCAAACTGAGCAAGGAAGTAACGATGATGATTCTACCAGAAACCTGCAACAAGATCGCCACTGAGTTCTAATCGTCTCCATAACGCGCAGGGTTTCCAACTAAGGACTATGATGCACTTGTGGGCCCCATCCCGACAAACAAGCGGATTCTATACTACCCTAAATGGATGCAGTTAACTCTAACTATTTCTGCCATGTCAAAATCTGCCCAATTTGTTTCTTAAGACATTCTGAGTCTGGATGAGAAAACAGTGCTCTATTGGGCAATTGAATTGAAGGCAAATGCAAAACTTCACCGAGCTAACGTAGTTGATGGAGCTTTATATGTTTTTCTAAAAAAGGAGCATTTATTTACCGATCCAAAAATAAGTCAACGTATCTCAGCTTTGGTTATTCGTTGTTAATAACCTACATTTTCTATGCTTCTCAAACAATGGTGGTGGGATGCCTGTAAGCGTATAAAATCATCAACTATCAGGGGCCAAGTCTCGCTATCGTATGATAAACCTGCATGTACAGATGCATTGTAAAGACGAGAATTAAGAAAAAGCCAAATAATTGTGCTGCTCCATAAATGGCGATAGTTGGAGAAAGCTACTCTAGCTTTCGCGATTCTCACACTCACTTCGTCAGACATATTGCCTGACTTACTGACAAAGCAGTAACGATATGTAAACCTGACAACAATGTCCAGATATTCACTCTGCAGTCACAGAGTTGGATTGATTGGCGGTTGATACTGTAAAAGTATCTTACAGTTAGAGGGTGCGAATTTCAATACCGAAAGACGAAACGACGTCTGCAAATCTATGCATGGTGGCCTGAGCATGAACTTTTTTATCCAATAATAATATAATCTTATCCGAATAGTCAAGATCGACAGATCTACCGACCATGCGAATATCAACACCTGCACCCTGAACGTATGGAAGAGTGTTGTTCACAATAGCATCTATAAAAAAAACTAAAAACGAGGAAAGTAGGCAGCCTTGGCGATCGCCACTACCGATAGTAAAATTTGGTGTTAATTCGTTGTAGATCTCAACACGACCAGAAGTGTTTGTGTAGAGAACGCGTATAATATGTGCAAATTTGATGAGCGCACCACTTTCTGACAGAATATCGAATAGTACAATGCAATCCACCGAGAAACTGCATGCTTGACTTCGATAAAGGCAGCTATTGTGGAAAAGTGATATACATGTCGCTTTTCAAGAACTTGTTTTAAGGTAAAAATAGTATCTTTACAACATTTTCCTGACCGGAATCCGTGGATTTCTTCGCTACTATGTGGTTCACACGCAGCGATAGGACGAAAAAAGCAAGTCGATGCAAATAACCTAAGTAAGACTGGAGTCAAACTTATATCCCAAAGGCTATAGAACAAATTAAGATTGTCTTTTTGATGATAGAAATGATGGGTGACTCATTCCAGGCAAGCGGTACGGTCTCCTCATTTCATATAGTAAGAGAAAAAATAGTCAACATTTCAACACTTATATCGTCACAATCCTTAAATAAGTTTTAATGCAAATCATCGGTGCCTACAGCTTTGTGACGTTAAAGATGTAGGATTGCATGCCGTATTTGATGGTTGTTAGAGGTTAAAATTCCCCACTGTTGATTCAGGTATGCCTTCCGTAATCGAGACTGGCGCAGGTGCCCACGAAAATTCATATTTATTGTGTTTAAGGTACCTATTTTAACTCCTAATAGGTGATCTCCAGAGATAGTCCAAGTAAATGTCAATTATATAATCATCCATTTCTGCTATCTGAAAATTCTGTTTTAATTTAAATCCAGAAATGGATACTCGCGCTTCCTGTATTTTTCCAACGTAAATACGAATTCTGTTAGTTGATAATTCAAATTAAGATGTTTCTCCAGCTTCTTATCACCATGATTCAAAATTCCAAAATTATTATCCATGAATTTCACAAACGAGGCAACGAATTAATTTCAATTATTTCAAACTCTTAGTGGGATGAGCTTAGCGTTCCCGAAGACTTCCGAAAAAAGAAAACAGTATTTTCGAAGTAAAATTAAAATACCGGAAATAAACATCTTGTTGCGCAAATAAGGAGCCAGATAATTGATCTCACAAACAAGTTTGGCTTGAGGAGTATTTATTCTAGAGATATTTCTCAAAGTATTCTTGAAACGTTCGCGACGTCAACCAGCGAGTGCTTGTGTATGGCTTTTAATTTAAATATTTTGAACTAGTAAATGAACCTTCAAAAGTATTTTCCCAATCGCTTGTTTATTCCACCCTTCCGATTTTTCCTACTACACTCAGGATGTAGTTTATAAATCGGAACATGAGCATTGCGTTCAACTGTAGGTCAACTGGAAAGATTTACTTTGGCTCTACTTTACACATAGATAACATTAATGGTTTGATAATTAATTCATCTTCATTATCATCATTAATAGCAAAAAACAGTCTTCAATATTTAATGGACTCTTCCATCTCCGACAGTATCAAACACTCAACCAAAATTATTCGTGATACTTCAATCGACACGCCGGACATATTTTTTTATATCAGTGCACCTTCTCTCAACAACACACTAAACTAGTATTCTTTATAGTTCTGTTTTATGTATTTATTAATAGCCTAAATAATCCGCGCACCGTAAAATGTTCTCTGCATATTTTTTTAATGACATTTGCGCCAGGGAGGTTTGCTCCATCATTAATACACTTTTTTTCGATCGACAAACCGGACATATTTTTTAGAAATGCCTGTCAATTTCCCTGGAGAATCATAGTCTAATGCATAACTGACGAAAAACATCTCAATTTCTTGATGCGCACTAACCATTTCGTGATTCCAATAAATTTTTAAAAAACCTTAAAAATGAACACAGACATCAAAATAATCAAGGAATAGTTAAATATGCATACCAATTTATTTAAAAAATAATTTATAATTCTAAAATCATTAATAATGTTAGTCATTACGATTTTATAAAATTATATCACATATATTCACGTAACCTCGTGCAAAATAGTTAAATACAAATTAGCATAACTTACAGTCGACTCAGCTGGATCCAGATTCTTCATTTCATCAATTTCTTTACCAGGTATTCTTGTTTTATATAAAAAAGAATGCGAACAAAATGTGTGTAGGTTTAGCAAATAAACGTTAAATTTACAAGAGAAATTTCAGAGGCAATGGTCAACACACAACGTAAAGTAGCAATCTTTTGAATATATATGCTCACATTATGACTTAGCAAAATTAAGAAACAGCACTAATTTTATTTATTTAATGATTGGCGGTAAAAACAGTCCCGTCAGATGGTTCTATGAAAACGAAATCCATGGTCCTGTAGATTGAATGGATTTTCATTCATTTCTTTCATTTTTATATTATATCCCTAAAATTAAATAAAATACTATATACATACTTTAACTATATTTAGCAGCATAAAACAAACATTTTCGTAGGTAATTATCTATTAGGTGTTGCGCACCTAGTAAAAAATTAGTCAATTATGACCAGAATGATAGAGCACAGACAGCATGAACGAAAAGTATAATCTCGTGCACATTCGTTTCGTGCTCACTGGCGACTCATGAGTAGGAGCCCGTATTACGCACTTTGCCCACTATATATTTTGTTGAGGAATGTGGGAAAATAGGACGGTACAATCTCTGAGACGAATGTGTAAACCTGCAGAAGTGAAGCTAACATCATACAAATTCTCGACAATTCGACTTCAAGGCTAACTTACAATGTTATATATATATATATATATATATATATATATATATATATATATATATATATATATAGTGTCTGTAAAGGATACCAACACTATGGCTATTGTGTCAGTATCTGATACCAACATTATAGTACCGAAATGATACAGGTGCCAACACGATGGATTTCAATGTTTGCTATAGTTCACCAAAATGGAGAATTACAATTATTGCTAAACACCTCTTACTCCAGTAAATCCATACACATTGGCCTTGATCAATATCAGATATCACATGTCGTGGTAATCATAACATCATTTTATTAAATATATAACAGTTAGACACTATTTTTGCGGAGAACTAATATATATATGCAATTATGTATTAGGTGTTGCGCACCTAGTAAAAAAATAATTCAATTATGACCAGAAGAATAAACGAAATACAGCATGAACGAAAAGTATAATCTCGTGCACATTCGTTTCGTGCTCACTGGCGACTCATCAGTAGGAGCTGGTTTTTCGACCTTTACCTACTATATATTTGGGTGAGGAATGTGGGAAAATAGGACAAAAGTTATATTTCCAGTAGAACATTTTCGTTTTTAATTTTGATAGCTACGAATTGTCTACAATATGCCATGGTGGGATTTCGAACCGTATCATATATGTACCAACTCTACCGCATATTACACGCAAATTTCAGTTATATACTAACTTGTGTTGTTGGTTAACCTTTCCCTTAGATTGATCCCATTGCTCATTTCTGACATAAAGTTCCAGACACAGAAGCAAATGTGTCCGATTCGAGCGACACCTACGGAAAGTCTGGACAATAGCTGAAGAATCGCTTATAGGGACAAACTGGTCTATTGTATGATTTACGTTTGCGAACTTGTATAACGCTTAAGTTATACTGATATATATATATATATATATATATATATATATATATATTGGCCAGAAAACTTGCACTAGTCATTTCCAAAAGCACTGGACGCAGCAAATATCAAGAATTCTTTACATTACTCGAAAAATGCCCCAACTAAGACGAAAATGGCCTACGGCATGAATTTCCTTTTGTACCTCATATAATATTAACTTTATATTGAAAAAATATTATTAACCAAAGCCCTGTCATTATACCACAAATCAATATATATATATATATATATATATATATATATATATATATAGTCAGTAAAAACTAAACATATATAAAGCTGGTATGGTATGTATTTTATATAGACAGTTCTTAAGTGACTAGTTAGAACTTAAGATCGTAAGAGATCATTTTATTTAATAATATAACCAGTAAGTAAGAAGAATGAAACTGACCTGTTAACCGTACCAAGACGTCGATACTGATGCATGCACAACGGAATGGCGTTATAAAGCAATGTAGGTGGCCTCCTTCCTTTAGTCAGGTGTTCTCGTAATTTTCCTATGACAACTATATCGACAGCTACTCTGAATAAACAAGTAAGTCAACACACAGATATTGTTTTCAGATACTCTTTTATGTATAAACACAATTAAGTTATGCACTGTTTCATATCTAATTTAAATATAATTGATAAGGAACACAAATAATATTTCTACATAATTTTGAATGAAACCATTTTTGTATGTTATTAATGCAAATTGTGAACTACTTTGTATAATAAAGCATTACACAAGTTTAAATACAGGAAAATATTATAAAGTTGACGAGATAATTTTTGCCAGATCTGATATCGCCTAAATTATCTGATACATTGTATAGAAAAATTGGCAGGACAAACGTAATTAAGTTGAATATCATCAAAGCTATATAAAAAACAAAGCAGAGTCAAAAACGTGCAAGTAGAGGAACATGCACAAACAACTCACCGGTTTGTACACGGCTCATTTATAAATTTGTTTTTCCTATCTACCTGAGAGTCGCCGTATTGTGCAAATTTCTTTTCATTCCAGGCTTCCAAAAACCTACGCAAATCCGGCTAGCTTGAATTTTCTTACCAGTATTTGTCTATTACGGAAAGGTTATCTCTTTACCAGCTGTTTGAAGACTCCAATATCTCTTTGGTTTAGAATTTTGGCAATCGGCCTGATCTATTTGTGGCTCAGAGCAGCTATTCCATGTTTCATTGTAAAAAAAATATTAGTTTTAAATTAGGCATCAGAGTAGTCACTGTTTTACAGTATATTGTCTTTTAGTTGTTTGCTGCTTCGCTTCGATTTTCTTGTCGTTCAAATTTAAAGTTTAATTATAAAATACTTTTGTGAAACCAGTTTTCTAATAAAGTTGGTTGCTCAGTCCATATACAATTCGGGATATTTTTTTTCACATTACCTTCTTCATGTATCAATATCCATACATCAAGGAAAGGTAGTGCGTTTGATTGAGCGTTTTGAAACTTGCAAGTAAATAGAACATCAAAAGTTAAGCCATTACATTTTTAAACATTTTTCTTGTTTCTTCAACTCCAATATTGATTATGAATGTGTGATCAAAATATCTTAGATATGCTTGGCAGTTGCTGTTAATTTGCGGTTGCACTTATGAAGTTTTCAAATAGATTAGGTGTATTTTAGCTGGTAGACTCCCTGGCTGACTGCCCATCGCAGATCCATCGACTAGAGTGAAGTATTGACCATTGAATTTAGATTGAAATTTAAATCATCAATAAACACATATTCGAAATAAAGTCATACACGAAATATATTGTGTTGCATTTGGCCATTCATCTTTAAATAACAAGCATAAAACTTTCTAAGATAAAAATTGTAACTTTAATAGATATCTTTAACAAGCATTCGTTATGCCATTTATTTTTACTTTTGACTATATAAGTTTGTAATTTTTGCTGCATAGAAAACAGAGTAAAATCGTTTTATTAATTACAGCAACAAAACACCTTTAGCTAGATCATATAATCACGCTTTTAAAACTAACTGGATAACAAATTTATATGATATCGTTCATAGTTAACTTAATCTTTAAATTTGTTTTGTGATTCAAAAGGTTAAACTTCGTACAAAATGTCCAATTTTTGTCATTGTTATTCAACCTCAACTTTTCATAGAATTGCAGAAAATCAGACAGGCTGCTATATTATTCTGGTAAGAATTTTTTCTGTAACTCTAGAGTTTCCCACATCTTGTTTTTTAACCTTTAGTTTCGCCCACTTCATTCACTCTGCATCTTAGAAAGCATAGGTGGGAGTCATCTGATGATTTTGCCTCACTATAATTAAGCATATATTTTCTCTACTAATGGTTGCTCACTGAGATTCAGCTAACTTCAAATAAACTATATTTCTTAATTATAGACTGATGTAAATCTGTTAAATCTGACAGGAAATAGTTAAATTCGTGTGCGACTGAATTGGAAATTTGAGGAACACATAGTATAGATAATATTCCAAATTAGTACCGATTTAATTTAATCAAATGTAATTTGGCAGAGAACTGATTCCTATTAACTAAAGTTAAAATGAAGCCTGTGACAATGCGCAGATCTGTTGTATTCAAACGTTTGTCATACACAGAGCATTACAACCATTGGAAGTAAATTTGGATAAACAGACTTACCTGGCGGTCTGACGTGTCGTAACTGCACAATTCGTTGGAGAAAGAATGAAGTAGCTGCTTCGGATTAAGGAACTCCTATTTAGCAAATAGATGTATTTCTCCCTGAAAGTGGCAATATGTATAAATATAAAATTTATAAATGCCACTAAGTAAGGTTGGCTTTAGTATTCGTTAAATGACTTTTACAAAAATCGAAGACGCACAAGTCATTTTGAATGATTCAATATGTGCTTTTAAAGCAAATCCAAGACACATTGTCGTTGCATAATACACTATTTGCGTTAATTTGACCTAAGTAGACGCTTTAATTAAGCAGGTGTATTTGGGTGAAAAGTAAGCGATGCCAAGTCTGAATTCGAATGTGACATAATAATTCATACACGCTTTTATATTAAAAAGATTATATTTATGCAAGTAATAGCTGACCTCGAGACCAATCATCATATAACATGTAGCATCCAATAGACACATCTAAGTTTATTTTAAATTTAAATTTTGAAATAAATTGTGTATTGAGGTATAAATTTATTTTGAGGCCGGTATGCACAGCACACTTAAACAGGAGCCATTTTTCTTTTCGCAAGGACTCAACTCGAATGCAATACCTGGTACTTTATATTGTTGATTCGAAAAAAAACAGAGAAATAAGCTTGAATTCGTGCATAAATAATAAAGAAACGTTGGGCATATTCAATCCAACTGAATCCCTCTTGCATTTCAAAATTTACCAGATATTGAATCCGAATTTAGATCATAAATGGCTCTTTATAATTGATTTGTACAAGCCTCCTTTATAATATATGCATGCTTCAACCAAATATTTGTTTTACAATTTAAATTACAAATTGTAAAGAGTGGCAGAAATAACAATTATTCTCCTGACGTAGGCATTTCCGTATGTCTCCAACGTGTCTCCAGCCAACACAGTAACCATTAGGTATACATTCAATAAATAAACGAGGTGTGAAAGAAAATGAACCAAATTTAAAGCTTAAATCATATATGGCATCTATTTAACCTTAAAGCGGTACATGTAAAAGCATAAAGATAGACACGTAATAGTCGTCATCGATTTGGTGATAACTGAAAGTACCCACACAGATTGTTCTGATAGGCTGACGCCAAAAGGCATTACCTGCATTGTACATTTATTGCTATGTGATACTGCCCTCTTTACCAATTAGAATTGATAATTAAAACTTTTCTGTGTTTTTATTTCAGAAACACCTCTTATGACTATTTAAGATTGTATTTACGACTAAATAAATCTTTTAAATAAATGAATGTTTGTGAATCTCTTCTTTTAAACAGGCGTGGATGCCTTATTTGATTTTTGTAGTAAAACAAATTCGACATACTTTGTCATTAAAAGTAAATTGTTACAGTCGATGACCGAAATTAAATAAAATGATAAAACGTTGTGAAATAATAAGTTGTGATACTGCTGAGAACGCTAGGCTGACGTCTTAGTTATGTTATGTAATATTACGATTGAAAGGTAAAGCCCTTTTAACACATATTAATGGAAGAGAATAAACAGAAAAGTCTGCATTTAAGTTATAAATTATTTTTTGTAAATTGATCCCTGTAAGTGTTACGCTCCAGAACATCTTAGTCTGCTTGTCTTATCTACATAACGTTTCAAATTTAACCATGTTATCCGCGTCTCTCTTTACTTTACACTTACCACCAATCTGTGACATAGTTGGCAGCGATCCAGGATTTCATCCACAGAACAAGTTGTAGCATCCATCCTTTTTTCCACTTGAACACCTGCCAGAAGATTAAAACGAAGAAAGTGCGGCACAATAACGCTAATAACTTCAATGAGGCAGTAATAATGGCAAGCAAGATTCTACTGCCTACGATTCGGTCTGCAGAAAGGCAACAAATTTAACCACCAAGCATGCCTTTGTGTAAGTACAGTTCAAATTCTCACGAAATTTCAAGCATAACGCCCTACAAGCCACACATAATTTCGTCGTAATATCATAATTAACCTTTCGATCTATCACATAACAGCAAAACACCTATAAAACACCTGTCGGTTTTGCTCATTGCCAACATCATAGGTCCAGCCAGCATTTGCACATTTGGCATTAACCACGTTGTGGAAATCGGACGTTTTGCCATTATACAAACAGTAAATTTAAGAATATCTTGCAGGTTGTCGTTGGTTTTGGTTGAAGACCCTAGGTTATTCAACCATGCCGTCAGAAAATCGTTATAAGACCTCCGAGTCGTTGACTTAGACCACTGTTCATTTTCTATCAAGAAGATCGACACCACAATAAGAGAAAAATTTTAGAAATCTTCTGCTGAAATCATCCTTTTTATAATTGTGTTAAACAGTTTCAGAGGTGTTTCCCTAAGAGTTTTTACCTCCATTTATGTGAGTTTCCGTCAGTTCATCATACAACATCACATTATCTCCAATGTGAAAATAGTATCACATGCATTTAATTTTTTTTCTAGAATCTGTGATACCGAACTGAGTATTGAAGAAGCTGTGCAAAATGCCGATCGAATTATACTCCATAGGACAATTATATCGCAAAAGGCCAACATTTTTGAGACAATAAGTAATAGGCCATATTAGTTCTAGTCTTTTTATAAACTCCTGAAAGCAACTGGGAATGAACAAAGGCAATTAATGAAAATAACATTATTTTTTTAGTAAAATGCATGTAAAATTACTAAATTTATATGGAAATAGGACGCAAAAAAAGAATATTCAAATTATTTAAATGCTTATTATTTTCTAAAAATTCAGGTCCAGTTTCGTATTTAATGTATTAAAACATAAAGTCTTAAGCGTTCAAAGTGAAAACGGTGCTGCAAAAAACCTACATAGTCGATAAAACAAATTCAATGGGAAAGAAATATCCTATTGCACTGAACTCTTACATAAACGTTAGGCTTTTTACCTGCGTTATTTAATAGTCTTACGTGCAAGCGCAGTTAAAAGTAAAGGAGCACATAAAAAAGTAATGTGGAATTAACAAGATATTCAAGACAACTATAATTTTCCTCGAAGATGGAAAAAGTTAATTACCAATGACTAATGAGAAATCAATTTACACTAGACCGCCACTCAGTCATGTCCTTTAGAAACAAACAGCGAGAGAAAATCTATGAACAAACAAAATGACTAACCTGAACGCTGAGACTAACGCACAATTTTGTGTCATGCTGATAAATCCATTCTATTAATTTATAACATCCCACTAATTCGATAATATTAACAGTTATTCAATTCGCCGATTAGCAAACAGGGCATATGTTCGAATCCCGCTCTCATTGCTAACTACAACGCGAGATTTGCTGCCTAATGATGAAACAAAAGCCTAGCAAATGACGTGCATTTCCTTTAATTTGGTGTAGATTTCAGCACCAACAGTACATCTTATCATTGTGTCTTAATGTGCATTGTTATCAAATTAAAGCATAATTTTCAAATGTTGTATGAAAGAGGCTTAATGAACCGTGAAATTCAGCAACAGTAAAGTATGGTATGCTTAATCACTCCTCAATATTTCTAGCGTCAGTAAAAATTTCAAGTCAATTCATAAAGACGCATTCCATTGACGTGCTACTCATTATCAAAAACAAGTTTGACTATTTTAAATCTTCCAAATAGTTAACAACGTTCTGTGTAGCAAAACAGATGTGAAGCCGTGATGCATGGCTAAAACAAAGCACATAAATAAATTTAAAACGCGCTAATTATTCAACATGCCCTATGCAAATTCATCAGAAGAAAGCAAAATTATTAATCATATTTATAAATTCTCGATTACTCAAACCCTATATACAAGCAATTAGGTACTGAAATTTGCGTACCTAGTAACAAATTAGTTCAAATAAGACTAAAAGGATATAATACGTATACATACTAAAACAATAGTAGAGACAACTTGCCATAAAATCTTTGCATAAGGGCTTCAAAACCAACACTATATATATATATATATATATATATATATATATATATATATATTTATATATATATATACATATATATATATATATATATATATATTATATATATATATATATAATATACCCCGAGCCTGAAAATTGTATCACACAATTTTTTGAGGATAAATTTTTAGGCTTCGCTGAAGTAGTATGTGTTAGCAAAGTTTGTTAATTTTAATTTTTATGAAATTCAGCCTACCTCGACAAGCAATGTGTTGGTACCATGCATGAACCCGATATATTAAAAACCATTGCTTTGGTACACATTTCAAATTCAGGTAAATATCGCACATAGTACGTTGGCTCTGAAGTCTCACTGTAGAAGACTTTTCATGATTTTAACTCAATTATTGCTTGACTATACATATGTGTAGGAGATGGTGCTGACAAATTATTTTACATTTCTTTACCTACTACATTATGGAAATAGGGCGTAGTACCGACTCCTACTGATGAGTCGCTAGTAAATACGAAACGTAATTGTGTGACTGACGTTGGTTTATCTATGTTGTGCGACCCGTTAGATACGATGGAATAGGTGCTAATTGCAAGTTCGCAAACTTGATTCAATGAATTATTGTCACCTCCCGCGCAATCAATTATTGTTTAATTGTAAAATATATGTATATGTGGCAAAAGCTGCAAAACTTCCCTGTTCTTGACTGTATAGTAATTGTGTGACCGACGTTTACAGTCAAATAGAAGGTATGTGCGACGAGTAGAGATGAGAGACGCAAATCTCATTCCCCATAACTTATATATCAAATGTGGTTTGATCCTCGCAGGTCAATTTCCTTCATTCCATTGATGAAGACCATAGAACGTCAAAACGTCAGTACGGGTTATTGGTGGGTAGTTTAGTAATTCTGTGCGAATAGCTCGATAGAATGGACACAATATACTGGACACATGCTCCCAACGAGGTGAGCTTACACCAAAATACCCTTATCTGTATAACAAAATGTTAATGTGGTGCTGAATAGCCTCGGATAATTATGGCTTTGTTTACTTACAACTGACATTCAAAATTGAAATCGTAAAGTCGGTTGAACAATAAATTACTCGCCTATACATTTTAATGCGGTTTAAACAATAACGATATGATGCAGCAATCATCAACTTACTTTAATTTTCTCTTTCAATTCTTCATAACGCTTACGACCACCCTCTGCGTCATAATCAGCAATACCAACATATCCTTCTCCATCTTCATAACACGACTGTTGAATTTTCTTATCTTTTGGCTCTTTGACATCTTTTTGCTTAGTCATTTTATTTTCTATTCCTGTCTGTAGGATGTTGGTATCTTCAAAAACGTACAAGGGCCGAATGCTTTCCAGAAAATTATCTAACGTCTTCGACAGGCTTGGCAATGGCTGGCTCGGTAGAACAGTGTCATACACAAGCATATCAGGGCCAGTGTATGTCGAAGTCAAGTCTACTGGGTACATCGGCGCTTCATCATCATATATGCGACAACCAGCCAATAACCGGATGGCTAAAAACCACATTATTGTGCCAAAGCTTCGACGTCTTGGATTACCATCTAAAAATTGCAAAGGCATACAATTTATATACAAAAATAATTCATCATATCCATTTGGGAAAGTTTTTATTCAGAAAAACAGCTTGCTGCATACCTAGATTATTTAATTTTTTTATATTAAAGACTTCAATTTTCAACAGCCCAAAATCTTCGTTAAAATTTTATTAATTAGACGTGTAGTTCAGTTGAAATTTTATTGAGTCACCAAAGCATTTAAAAGGAGACAGCAATTCGTATACATTCATGTTTTTCAAAAATCTGATGATAAGACGGAAGACATTGGTATGTGTAATTCACGAGAAGTCTACAAAACGCTTCGTCTGAGTAACATATGGCCTTTGCCCGTATGTTACAAAAATTTTAATGAAATATTGCCTCTATTAAACTTAACATGTCATAAACAGATATCAAAATATTCCACACAATGGGTTACCGAACCACCTATTCCAATAAGACAGAACTAATCTCATTTCTTTACTTTACCTTGTTTTACGCTACACTTCCAACGAATTTCGCTTATTTGACTGTCTCTTAATTAGAGGCAATGGCATATCTTTGTCAAGTGACCGATAACATTCAGATTAGTATCCGGCTAGGAGATGGTTCGTCTAACCATTCTTCGGTTTATTCTATCAATCTTTGTTGCATTAGCAGACTTTCCAACCAGATCTAAAAGGGGCCTTCTCAAACAATTCCTAACCAAGTCAATAAGCGTTCCAAAACAAGGTGCGCTAGTGGTTTTACATCAAAATTAGCGACCGGATAGACTTGGTCAGCATGTACAGTTTGTTTTGTTATTCCCCTTGACATTATTCTGTAATAAACTTTTAAAAAATCGCGCGAATTCATCGCTTCAGAAAGTTGTCCAGGCGTTGGCAGTTATAGTAGCCTATTTCTAATGGCTCTGCGGCATGAAGATGGAACGACGTTATACCTTAGCTGCAGAACATGGTCGATTTACTTAGTAATTCAGGCACGCGAATTTCACATTTTGGCTTATTTCGCCAAAGGCAAACTCAGAAAAGCTTATATATTTGGAGCACTCGGCAGTAGCCGATCTGTCTGGTGCACCAAGGACACCAGGTGAATTAATTCGATGAGGACTGGCATCAAAGCGCCGTTCAGCATGAACTTAGGTTCCGGATTCAAATTTGCCAAATCGGTATTATGTGAGGCGTTAACTTTTACCCTACTTAATAGATAATTCTTGAGCGCAATCAATGGTTCTCGGGAGCTCGTCTTTCTTTGTTGCCAAAAGAAAAGCAACGCCTGGTTATTCGCAGTTAACGAGCCGGCTATAACCACCGATCTTCACTCTAGGCGGTGTTATGTTGGCCTCAAAAAAGACTGTATCGACGGTATACTTTTACATTGTGATGAATGACATCCTTCTCGAACGCTGGAGCCAATCGCTAGAAATTTAGAAGAACTCTTTCTTGTTCGAATACAAGCAGATAAGTCAATATAACAAGTTTCTTTTAATCGAAACAGTTTTGCTTATGATCTTTAATTAGTTATGGTTGTCCATAACATCTGGATTGATGCATAATTTCAAGCGTCTTAGTAGTCCAGTAAAGTAACGATGGTGTGCCGATAATAATGATGGCTAGAATCTAGTTCGATGGATTGCATGGATTGAGTCTATGCATCCCAGTCCAAATATAAACGATGCCTGGAATGCACAATTTCATTTTTAAAAAGTGGACGCCTTCGAAAGATTTTCCTTCAAGGCCTTTCATATATTTTGTGCTACAATACTGGCGTTATATAGAGATAGGTTAGAAGAATTATAAACGTCTTTAAAGGTCTGTCACATATTTGCAATCATTTTCAATGCATGAATATTCAGACGAATACGGGAAATCACATGGAGCAGAGCAACGATATGATTCATGCAATCGTAAAACTGGTATACGATCCCTTCATTGAAGCAGTAGAGTGTCCTAGATATACGTAAACAATCGTCTGCTAACGAGAATTTAATCAATCTGGCTTTTACCATTAAACTATGTGACAAGATTCAGCTTGTAGCACTGAATTATTGAGTTTACCACGACCAGGTTTATGATAAGTTCAGGATTAAAGAGACTGATCCCATTGTCATAGCATCTCTCGATAAATATCCATAATCCTAACGATCCAATTTCCGCGCCGCCCTGTTTCTCACACATATCGATGAACTTTGAAAGAACATCCGGTTTTCAATTCCTAGTGATGATAGATGATGAGTTATCCTAATAAATTTACTCATAGTAACTAGGGTATTCCTCTTCTCTCTCTCTCTCTCTCTCTCTCTCTCTCTCTCTCTCTCTCTCTCTCTCTCTTTCTCTCTCTCTCTCCCTCTCTCTCTCTCTCCTCTCTCTCTCTCTCCTCTCTCTCTTCTCCCTCTCTCTCTCTCTCTCTCTCTCTCTCTCTCTCTCTCTCTCTCTCTCCTCCTCTCTCTCTCTCTCCTCTCTCTCTCTCTCTCTCTCTCTCTCTCTCTCTCTCTCTCTCCTCTCTCTCTCTCTCTCTCTCTCTCTCCTCTCTCTCTCTCTCCTCTCTCTCTCTCTCTCTCTCTCTCTCTCTCTCTCTCTCTCTCTCTCTCTCTCTCTCTTTCTCTCTCTCTCTCTCTCTCTCTCTCTCTCTCTCTCTCTCTCTCTCTCTCTCTCTCTCTCTCTCTCTCTCTCTCTCTCTCTCTCTCTCTCTCTCTCTCTCTCTCTCTCTCTCTCTCTCTCTCTCTCTCTCTCTCGCTCTCTCTCTCTCTCTCTCTCTCTCTCTCTCTCTCTCTCTCTCTCTCTCTCTCTCTCTCTCTCTCTCTCTCTCTCTCTCTCTCTCTCTCTCTCTCTCTCTCTCTCTCTCTCTCTCTCTCTCTCTCTCTCTCTCTCTCTCTCTCTCTCTCTCTCTCTCTCTCTCTCTCTCTCTCTCTCTCTCTCTCTCTCTCTCTCTCTCTCTCTCTCTCTCTCTCTCTCTCTCTCTCTCTCTCTCTCTCTCTCTCTCTCTCTCTCTCTCTCTCTCTCTCCCTCTCTCTCTCTCTCTCTCTCTCTCTCTCTCTCTCTCTCTCTCTCTCTCTCTCTCTTCTCTCTCTCTCTCTCTCTCGCCTCTCTCTCTCTCTCGCTCTCTCTCTCTCTCTCTCTCTCTCTCTCTCTCTCTCTCTCTCTCTCTCTCTCTCTCTCTCTCTCTCGTAAATTTCAATAATAATTTGTTTGACATATTATTTCCGTTTTCATTTTTATATTTTTTTTCAATCCTCATGGTTATATGGCAGCAAAATATTAGTCACTTTTGAATTTTGTATGGCTGGACATGATGATGATGATAGATGATATGCTGATATTCTCATCCAACCCTTAGATGGTGTGCCTTTAGAGGCCGACGAAAATCATTTTCTCAATAGTTTAGATTTAGAGTTTTCTTTCCCTTTTATGGCCTTTCAAACAAAATTTTCTAATGCTACCAACTCAGATTATCTTTTTTTCAAGAAGAAAAACTGGATATCAGGTTGATGGTGACGCGTACCAGAAGTATATAATTGTGTCAGAAAATCAACCCCCAACATGTACATGTCTACGATAGCCCTGCGACCGAATTTACTCTCGACTCTCTACACAACAATACTCGGTTACTTAAATTTAGGAAATAAATTATTCATATATTTGATTTTTTCTGGTGACTGGTTCAATAGTACATACCCGCAACCCATTCTAATGCAATTTACCAGAGAATTCCAAATAGACAAACTCGGTTTTTAGATTTATTACACTTTGATTTGTACCTTGAAGTCGGTTTAATTTTCCAATGGCATTTCGCCCAGGTTAATGAGGACATTAAAATGGCAAATGTGATAGAATTTGCACCTGATGAAGGTAGTCTCACGATGCAGTACGATAGGTAAAAGCTTAAAATGATGTTTCTAGCATGTCTTCAAAATAGTTACAAAAAAAAATAATTGAAATCCCTGTGAAATCTTATTAAACTAAATACGTGAAATTATGAGTCTGGTATGATAAAAAGTCAGTAAAAGGGAAACTTTTACTACACGAATCACTTAAAGATATTATTTATGTATAAACAGATTTAAAGTTTAATTATTAAATTACGTTTTCGTAGATAAGATTAGCACCAACCACATTTTTGAACTCAGTGGAATTTTTCTCCATTTTACGGTTAAGTTAGATATTTTAATATAGTTTCATTCAAATTCGCAAGCTTAATTAAACGAATAGAAATCAGCATTCGCACAATCACAGAATTTTTCTTTACATTACTTATACACACTTATTGAACTCAGCAATAAAACTCGAATCGTGATTGTTAGGAGACTGTGCAGTCGATATTACAGTCAAATACAATGTATAACTAAAATGGGTGCCAGCTGCATTTCATATTTTATAAAATTTTACACAAATATGTCAAGTTGACCCCGATATTGACCATGAATGGCATACATTCGTCGATATGAATAGTTGATAGGACATTTTCAGCTGCGTGACAGGAAAAAAATTTTTTCAAGTGTTATGGCATACTGACAGGCCTAATCTTCTTATGGTTTTAAACATACATACAAGCAATTGTTTAAGATTTAAACGTCACTTGAGTGAATACCTTTATATGGTCTCCATTTCATTTATTACAAAAAAACAAATTCACGCCACATAATGATGGTAGTTGTGATAAAATTTGGCGTTTTTTGGAGAATAGTTATCTTTGCGGAAAATAAATCAATATCATGTTTGCATCAAATACGCAATTTATAAAGATACGACCTCATTAAAAATTAATCAACGAAGCATGACACAGTAAATCATAATATTTGCACCATATACCGAATCGGAAAGCATACTTGTGAAACGATATACCGACTCGGCAACCATAGTGATGGTAGCATATATCGAATAGACAACCATAGTGATGGTACCTTTTACAGGTTCGGTATATACTATATATTGTGAATTGCCTTTGAAGTTGCACCGTCAAAATTCCACAACTATTGATATACATAATCGTATAGGAGATTGTACCGTCCAATTTTCCCACAATTATTGACCAAATATATAGTGAGAAAAGGGCGTAAAATCGGCTCCTAGTGATGATTCGCCAGTAAACAAGAAACAAACTTGTACTTGAGATTATATCTTTCGTTGATGCTGACTTTGATTTGTCCTTCTTGCACTATTCGTACTAATTTGTTACTAGGTAAGCAACACCTAATACACAATAACATATATATATATATATATAAATATATATACATATATTAGTTCTCTGCAGCCAACAATATCTATCTGACGTCATAGAAAGTTACTCCATATGAAAGAAAGCTGACAAATTAGTATTGCTATATATATATATATATAAATGAATAGTTTTGATCCAGAATATTTTATAATTTTAGACAATGTGGCATTACACCTTTCATTGCATTACTTTAATTATCAGAAGTAAATGCGACCAGCTGACTTCCCAATTAGTAACTGCACAACGAGTATAAAACTGCCTTAATCAACGACATCCTTATCCATAAACTATGTAACTATCACTGGAACAAAATTTCAAACCTCTAAATAAACATCAGTTCAATAGTATTTTTTCACAGTCGTGCAGCCAATGGCTCCTATGTGTTTTGATTTGGCTCAAGCATCGTTGGAGCACACAGTAAATCTGCAATTAATTGACGACCTGGTTTACTAACTGACACTCAACACTTAAGACACCAATATTCGTGCATAATGTTCATATGAACAGAGGCTTATCTTCAAATATTCTCAGCTAGCACAATACTCTAGGTCTTTAAATTTCTATATATTTCTCGAAAGTATGCATTTATGAAGTGATTCACTGCACAATTATAGCACAAAACAGCTTGGTTTTGGAAAATTAATGTTTTGAGTTTGATTTTATAAAAATGAATTCTGGAGGAAAATAAAGACGCTTTAAACCATTTTCATGTTAATTTACACAATTACTTAAGATAAATGCAAAGAGAAACCTACAGATCCAGCCACGATACATGAAGAGTACTCGAAGTAGCTGACGTCGTATGAAGATACTCATAATAAAAATCATGAAAGTAATCAGGCAGCTTATTTGAACCCACTGCAACCATAGGTGTATTGGCTTGAAATCTATTTTAAATAAAAAATATGCATTAAAATTCACAGTTTTTTCACATAAACTACAAGCAATACCATAGCATTTAAGGTGTTTCGTTTACAAATCCAAATTAAATAATAATAACAATTTAGAATACATGCAAGATATGGGTAAAATACTTTTAATTCAGTTATAAAAAAGGCACGCTAATTGGCAAACTGTGTTTAATCTATCACATCTCTTAATATTGTGCTAACTAAAGTTAATTTATCTTATCAAATACAGTCACCTTCTATTCAAATCTTACTGGTGTCACAGGGTAGTAGAGTAAAAGGGACAAAAATTAATATTAAAAAAATATCTTTGAAAAAAATCCTGCATAGAAAAAGTATGAGCAATTGTTAGCAAAGTTTTGCAACTGCCAAAGGCTTAAATGTCATTCGTGAAACATCCGAACTAATAACAATCAGCGATCATAGTCTAACCATATGACTTATCGAAGACAATTTTTACATTTGATGTTTTACTTTTTAAGCATTTATCCAACCGAACCAAGTTTGGGTTGAGGTAAATGCATTTAAAGTTAGTTAATTGGAATCCTCACTAAGTTATTACATGCAAAATTGATATGGCTACAGCTTAAAATAGCATATAACCGTATTATTTCTTTATTTACTTGTTCAAACTTACTTGACGTCTAAAAAGTGTGTAGGAGTCGCAGACTCGGCATCTTCTAAGAAAAATCTTGTAATAACGATCAGCGTGTGTCGAGGGAATTAAAGCCTTCCTTGCTACTGAGCCTAGCATATTCTTTTTCTCCAATATGAACTAATTGAAATGCAACATAGCAATCCTGACTAATTAGTTGTGACATTGATGTTGGTGGAAATCTGCTCAAACAGACGATTACGTCATATTGCTGCGAAATATTCCGCATATGAATAGTTTACAAATTAAAAATAAAGTTTGAAAAAATATAGCAAATGCTTCAAATTATTGCTCAGAGAGATACAGAAAATGGTTGGTAGAGGCCAAAATCAATCACATTTCGCTGTTCACATAATGCGAGTTAGCTGTGACAATCGCGTTGGAACATGTCACCTACGGAAATTTACAACTGATATAGATATAAAGCTGCTTTTTTTATTTATATAAATAAGTTGTTTTAATTGTCAACTGGCATTCATGTAAAAAATGAAAAGGATTAATATTAAAATCTGCTAGAAAAATCACCATTTATATTCGTTATCCCATTTGAAAATTAGAATATCCAGATAACTGTCAAAAAGTATCGTAGTCAATCTAAAGATCGTGTGCGTGTATAGAATAGAATTTTATTGATAAAATAACCAAGAGCCGAAGCAATTGGCTCAAATAATTTTTCAAGCAGTTAAAATACACATTTGTCTAGATAAAAATCCACAGAATGAGAGAAACATAATACAAGCAAAACTGTTTGCTGAAAAGTAAAACAAACGTGAATATCAGGACAATCGTGAAATGTATATATATATATATATATATATATATATATATATATATATATATATATGTATATATATATATAAAACATATAACCTAGAGTCTAAAAAATACTTAATGGTTGTATTTATTTTGAGTTTCAACATTTCAAGCATAAGGTTCCCGTTTTGCATTTAGCATTTATTTAACATAACCTGTCTTGTCAATATAATTTATGCGCAAACACGAAACCGTATTAACAATTACAGATCAAGCAAACATTTGATCTTAAATTCCCGAGTAAAAAACGAATTTTCTAAAGCCGGTCACACCATGCAAACATCTTAAGCAAACAAAAAGCCACCAAAAGAGATCTCCAGTCTTAAAAATGTGGCTGAAGCCATAATTGTTAGCTCTTAAGATTTCTAGCAAACGAAGTTATATTATTCGCCATCTAGAGTTCAGATCTTCGATTAAAACCTGTTTGTTTGTTTACGCGTGTAAAATCTACCTTGCATATGCTACAATTTTTATAATGTCCGTATAATTTCGTATTTCGATATTGCGTATAATTAGGCTCCTAATACTCTTAAAATAGCCTGCTAATTTACATGAATCTCCCACTTATAGAAGTTCTTCATTTCTTTATCCAGGTAACTATTAGCAAAGGCGAAAAACGCGGTCTCCTGGGCTTGAAATAATTTCACGTAACAACTGATAACGACTATGAGTATGGTGTGAACCTTGAAGAAGAAACAGGAAAGGAATTTCCGAAATGTCCGGAAAAATTCGGAAAAAGTTGGTTCAACAGTATTTTCGGACAGTTTACTTGCGGACGTCTTCAGAGTGACGGGACCAGAGAGAACCCATCAATTAATGTAAAAGGCAAGCAATGCACTTAGAAATTTTAAGAAGTCAAGATTTTACCGACATACGAGTGCCATCAATTGTCCCGAAATAGACTATTGCGATACAAAATGATAATGATTTCAAATTAAGGTTTAGCAATCAATCAAGCACCATGTGCGTACCATTATGGTGATGCTAATATCACATCTTAAATCACATCCTCCAATACACATTAATGGGACATGATCTTATTTTGACATCAACAGTGTTTTCAATTATATTTTTATTGAACTTGTTGTCATATAATTATAATAAAATAAACGAAACAGAATTATTGGAATGTTAGCAGAATTAGACATTCAGAACATCACTTAACAAGGACATTTTAGAAAAGGAAATATTAACATTCTTATACCAACTAATTGAAAAACAGACCGTAAAATTCAAAACGATAGAACAGTCACCATGTGTAAGCACGATTCTGAGTAACAAAAACTACAAAAGTAGGCAAAAGACATCTTTGGCTTGTATCTGCATAACAAAAAATAATCAAAATGGTTGCTTGAAAAATTTTGTCAAAATATTAAAGGAGGATTCAAAATAATTAAAGTTTTTAAATTAATAAAAGGTATTAAGTCTAATAGTTACGAAAAGTTAAAAGTTTTATATCATTATCTAGCAGGATCAAACTTCGGCTTTGCTTAACAAATAATATATATTCTTTAAAACCTAGATTTGTTACCTATTCTATCCCCCAAAAATAATGTGATGTCTGCTAGGTATATCTAAGGTAAACTTTCTCTTCAAAATCCGTCTTGTATTGTAATGCAGAGGATGAAATGTCTCTCTTTTAAACCTTTTTCGTATATGTTCATACGAAGTTCCTAAATTACCAAGAATCAATTTGCTGTTTTAATTGTTCGCAAATTAGTTTGATATAAACTTGCATTAAGGAATATAACTTCTTTGTAAAACATCATTCTTATTGTTTAACAGATGCCATTCTAAAGGAATATTCATATTTATCTGTTCTGAGTACATAAAATAATTTTTAAAAGACGTTTAGAGTTTTAACTGAGATTGCTCAATTGCATAAAATTCAGGCAATACAACAGTTATTTCAGATTATAACCGTGATATACCTTTTTAGTTAACGTGGCTTACACAGAAAATGTGTAAAGATTATTGATTGTTCGAAAGCTTCATTTATTGCACACATAATAATGCATTCCATTTTGCATAACACTTTAAGCAAAAGTATTGAAAAAATCAATAAAAGAAGCATGAATACATGCATGAAAGAACCATAGAATAAATATTAATAAAATTTTTCAGTGTAGCTTAAAGTTGAATTATACGCACGACTTATTTTTACGAAACAGAATGCCGGTTAACCCTTATCAAAATGGAAGTTTGTATGCGGTGTTCAAACAAATTTCCGTGAACAATTATTTATGCTGGTAAATACAGATTGAAAATGCATTCAATGTCAAACTCACACGCCAAGGAAGTAGTGATACCAATAGTGTATTGAAACTCTGCTAGCCATTGGTAGGCCGGCTCAATTAGCCAGTTAGTGTATGAATTTGTCTGGAGAATCACGACAATACACAGGTAGACAGAGGCATCAAAGATTGAAGCTGGCCAGCAGAGTTTACGAAATTGATCGCTAAAACATAGAAAGGAAAAAATATGCATGAGTTTGTCAAGAATCAAATTAAATCAATAAATGGTATTCCAAATCGTCATTAACAGAATATTTTTAAGTAAAATTGTTCTCGGCAGCAATAAATGGTTAGTAGTAGTAAAGAACAACGAACACGCCGTAAAATAAACATGAATTGTGTGTGTGTGTGTGTGTGTGTGTGTGTGTGTGTGTGTGTGTGAGAGTCAAATTTAATGTGCGAGATAACAAAAGATTTGAGATTCCGATGAACATGTCAAAAAATAGAATCCTTGTGGGTTATTCAACACTATTCATTTTGGCGAGGATTTCTGCAAATAACCTACGAATGCCAAATCATAAAAAAAAATTTTAACACTAGTTTCGTTTTGTAAGGTAACTACTGAAAGTTGTGCTGAAACGTCAATTAAATCTTTTTTTTAAAACTATTTGCACAATCAATTATTGCTTTATTGAATATCAAATATCACTTGAGCAGAGACTTCGAATCGATTTGAATCGTGACTAGGTTAGAAATCTGCAGCCGGCATTTTTGTTGGAAATGATACTATTTGAAGTAGGGGCCCTGGAAAGGCTCTAAAAACTAAATAATTAGAGTTGGTTGCATCTCGTTTGTCTGTTCTCTATCTCTTTCTGGTTGTGAAAAAAGAGCATGGAAATGCGTCAGTACGTGTGACTAAAGGCATTTTTGCTAGCTTGCGTGACTAATTGAAAACGGTATTGGTGTCCATTTCAAATCTGCAAAGTTGAAGAACACCATTTGTTTCACCCCATTCACAAGTAACGATTGCTAAGCAGTAAAACTGCAGAAAAAATAACTTAATGGCCACACTAGTCTATAACTTATCATATTGTCCGTTATTTTTAGAGAATGGATCTTACCAATGATGCGATGAATTGTGATTTCACGATTCATTGGAATATATTGATGGTAACAAAGCGCTTTTACAGTTTATAGATAGTCTCCGCAAATGGTTTAAGGTTTAATCAGCATAAAAGTTCAAATTCACACAGTCTCATTCTCTAATAAAAACAAGTGACTATGCAAGTATGTATTAGGTGTTGCGAACCTAGTAACAAATTAGTTCAGTTGTGACCGGAAGGATAAACCAAAGGCAACATGAACGGAAAGTATAATCTCATGCACATTCGTTTCGTGCTTACTGGCGACTCATCAGTAGGAGCCGGTATTACGCCCTTTAACCACTATATATTTTGGTCAGGAATGTGGGATAATAGGACGGTACAATCTCAATTTCGGTAAACTATAGCATAAATTGATATCAATCATGTTGGTACCATGTACCGACTCGGAAACCATAGTGTTAGTACCATGTACCTTTTCGGTACAATAATGTTGGTATCGGTTACTAACACAATAGCCATAGTTTTAGTATCCTTTACAGACTCGGTATATATATTATATAGTGTGAGTTAGCGTTGAAGTCGCATTGTCGTAGACTATATAATGTTAGCTTCACTATTGCAGGTTTACACATTCGTCTAGGAGATTGTACCGTCCTATTATTCCACATTCTTGACCAATATATAGTGGTTAAAGGGCGTAATACCGGCTCCTACTGATGAGTCGCCAGTAAGCACGAAACGAATGTGCATGAGATTATACTTTCCGTTCATGCTGCCTTTGGTTTATCCTTCTGGTCACAACTGAACTAATTTGTTACTAGGTTCGCAACACCTAATACATACATGCATATATATTAGTTCTTCGCAACAAACAGTATTTAACTGTTATATATTGAATTGAATGATGTCATGCTTACCGCGAAATGTGATAACTGATATCGATCAAGGCCAGAGTGTATGGATTTACTGGAGTAACAAGTGTTCAGAAATTGTTGTAATT
>JAQBSW010008220.1:0-35555 GCA_029291075.1 Eudiplozoon nipponicum | reverse complement strand
CCACCACCCGCGCAATCAGTTATTGTTTAAATTGTATTGCCTATATATGTATATGTGGCGAAAGCTGCAAACAGTTAATGTTCGTGACTGCATAGAAATTGTGCAGCCGACATTTCCAGTCAAGTTCAATGTATGCAAGACTGCTAGAGGTGAGAGCCGCATATCTAAATTTGATTTCCATATATATTCAATGCGGTTTGATCCTCGATAGTCAGTTTGCCGTCGTACTCGGATGATGATCATGGAAGGTCGAAACGCGTCAGTGCGTTGCAGCTGGCGGTAGTTTTGTTATGTTGTTCGATGACTGGTTAAATACAATGGGATTGGCGTTTACTTCAAGCACGCAAACTTGATTTAAAGAATTGTTACCACCACCCGCGCAATCAATTATTGTTTAGAAGCATTAGTTTGCTGCTCAATTGATGCAAAAATATCCTCATCACGTAAGTACAATTTTCGTTTCATCATACTACTCATAATGTGGAGCTTGACATTTATTATCACGATTGACTTCATTGATAAAAGAAAAACTTATTCCGAATAAATGAAATTATATATCTGAATTTAAGATTTTCCTTCTACCTTAATTATCAACAGTTTCATCTCTGATGTCGTCAATATTACATTTAAGAATATTACTTTTCTTAATTTTTTTAATATTTTATTACATTCTTTACGAATGCGAGACTTAATATAATTCGTAGTATCCTTTCCAGGTGTTAAAATAAAAATAAGATTAATTACTCGAATGAGAGAACATTGCAACTTAAACGCCTGTTTCAAACGCCTGTACACGTCTGGATTTCCGCAAAAAATTGTTGAAATATCACACGTATTTTATCCAGACATATCATTTCAAATAGTTACTAAATGGTATAAAAAGAGAGTCCGCCGCATACGAAGCTTTATGGATAAACCAATTGCAAACGGATTTATGCAAACAGAAGAAGCATGTTCAAGCATTAATCTTGAACTGGAGGTGACGCACGCAATTGATTGTTTCCCTTATTTAGCACACTCTCCATATTTACATTTTACTATCTTGTTTTGCCTTTCAATTTATATATAAAGAGATGTTGATTTTCAAATAATTGAGAAGAAAATATGAAAGAAGCGGTTCTTGTATCTGATAAAATTTCTTTTTAATTTTGCACATGGAAAGGATACTATAAATTTTATTATATATTTTTATTATTTTTGTTATTATTATTTTTATTATCACTATTTCACTTTTGACACCATCTTCATGTAATTCTCTTAATCAAGTAATGTCTAAGCTCACACATTGTTCGTTGCGGCGAACAAAATTCATATGCAAATTTGTATTATATATTGCGTTCCCAATAACAAATTGGTTCAAATAAGACTAAAAAGATGCATCAAATTCAGCATGTACAAAAAATAAAATCGTATACACACGCGTTTCGTGCTTATTGAAATCTTATAAGTTAAAATGGGTACTATGCCTTCAACCTACTATATATAATTTGTCGAAAAATGTTGGAGAAATGGATAGTGCAATCTCAAATACAAACATATATTGACAATACAATTTAACAATAATTGATTGCGCGGGTGGTGGTAACAATTATTTAAATCAAGCTTGCGAACTTGAAGTAAACACCAATCCCTTTGTATTTATCGACGACTGGTTAAATACAATGGGATTGGTGTTTACTTCAAGCTCGCAAACTTGATTTAAATAAAAAACATATATTGAATCGGTAATTTGAGTTAACATAATATAAAGTCATCGAAAACGCGAATTCAAAACCAACTCACTATATATAATTTATAACGAGCCTGTAAAGTGTAATAATAGAATGTAATTCTGGATAGGCTAAATCTCACAAAATTAGAAATTTCATTCTTGTCCTATTTGAACTAATTTGTTACTAGTTATGCAATACCTAATACAAGCTTACATATAAATTAATTCTCCGCAATAAACAAAATATAATTAATATATATATATATATATATAATTAAACAAACATTGGTTGCGCGGGCGGTGATATCATTTACTATAATAAAGGTTGCGATCTTGATATAAGCACCTGACCCAGTAATTACTAAAATGTCAGAATAAACTATGAATTCTAAATACAATTTAACAATAATTGATTGCGCGGGTGGTGGTAACAATTATTTAAATCAAGTTTGCGAGCTTGAAGTAAACACTAATCCCTTTGTATTTAACCAGTCGTCGAACAACATAACAAAACTACCGCCAGCCGCAACGCACTGACGCGTTTCGACCTTCCTTGATCATCATCAGAGTACGACGGCAAACTGACTATCGAGGATCAAACCGCATTGAATATATATGGAAATCAAATTTAGATATGCGGCTCTCACCTCTAGCAGTCTCGCATACATTGAACTTGACTGCAAATGTCGGCTGCACAATTTCTATGCAGTCACGAACATTAACTGTTTGCAGCTTTCGCCCCATATACATATATAAGGCAATACAATTTAAACAATAATTGATTGCGCGGGTGGTGGTAACAATTCTTTAAATCAAGTTTGCGAGCTTGCAGTAAACACCAATCCCATTGTATTTAACCAGTCATCGAACAACATAACAAAACTACCGCCAGCCGCAACGCACTGATGCGTTTCGACCTTCCATGATCATCATCAGAGTACGACGGCAAACTGACTAACGAGGATCAAACCGCATTGAATATATATGGAAATCAAATTTAGATATGCGGATCTCAACTCTAGCAGTCTCGCATACATTGAACTTGACTGGAAATGTCGGCTACACAATTTCTATGCAGTCACGAACATTAACTGTTTGCAGCTTTCGCCACATATACATATATAAGCAATACAATTTAACAATAATTGATTGCGCGGTGGTGGTAACAATTATTTCAATCAAGTTTGCGAGCTTAAAGTAAACACCAATCCTATTGTATTTAACCAGTCGTCGAACAACATAACAAAACTACCGCCAGCCGCGTTTCGACCTTCCATGATCATCATCAGAGTACGTCGCTAAACTGACTAACGAGGATAAAACCGCATTGAATATATAAGAAAATCAAATTTAGATATGCGCTCTCACCTCTAGCAGTCTCGCGTCGTACTCTGATGATGATCATGGAAGGTCGAAACGCGTCAGTGCGTTGCGGCTGGCGGTAGTTTTGTTATGTTGTTCAACGACTGGTTAAATACATTCGGATTGGTTTTTACTTCAAGCTCGCAAACTTGATTTAAAGAATTGTTACCATCACCAGCGCAATCAATTATTGTTTAAATTGTATTGCTTATATATGCATATGTGGCGAAAGCTGCAAACAGTTAATGTTCGTGACTGCATAGAAATTGTGTAGCCGACATTTCCAGTCAAGTTCAATGTATGCGAGACTGCTAGAAGTGAGAGCCGCATATCTAAATTTGATATCCATATATATTCAATGCGGTTTGATCCTCGATAGTCAGTTTACCGTCGTACTCTGATGATGATCATGGAAGGTCGAAACGCGTCAGTGCGTTGCGGCTGGCGGTAGTTTTGTTATGTTGTTCGACGACTGGTTAAATACAATGTGATTGGTGTTTACTTCAAGCTCGCAAACTTGATTTAAATAAAGATGAATTGTAAAGTTTGGAAAAAGCAATTCATCCAGTAGACAGTTTTCGTCCTAACTGGGTGTATATTGTAGTGTGCGGAAGAGTGGCTCAGTGGTTAGAGCACCAGATTCCAAAGCAGACGCGCCCAGGTTCGAGTCCTGTCCGCGACAATTCCTGGCCAATACGTAATAAGTTTTCAACAAGGACGAACCCGGTCTACTGGATGAATTGTTTTTTCTACACTATACAATTCTTAGTTTCTACTGAGATATGTAAGTAATTAATGGGTCAGGTGCTTATATCAATATCGCAACCTTGATTATAATAATATATATCTTATTAAATCATACTATGATTGATACGAAATTTGATTACTGATGTCGATCAAGGCCAGAAATTATGGACATGTTGAAATTACCGGTATTCAGAAGTAGTAATTCTCAATTTTGGCGAAATTGGCCAACCACAAAATCTATTGTGTTGGTAGCCTTTTCAGGCTCGGTATATTCTATATATAGTGAGTTGGCTTATAATTCACGTTGTCGAAGTCACTATAATAAGTTATCATTATTAATGCTTGAATACATATTCGTAGAGGAGATTGTATTGTCCGCTTGCCCAAAATTACTTGACTGAATATATGAGATATAGGACGTAATAGCGGCTTCTACTGATGAGTCGCCATTAAGTACGAAATGTGTGTGTACATGAGATTATATATTTCGTTCATGCGGGAATTGGTGTGTAATTCTGATCCTATTTGAACTAATTGATTACTAGACACACATTACCAATATACGAAATCAAATCAAATTTTCTATCTTTATATAAATATTAATCTCATTGTATCTAACCAGTTGCACAGCATGACAAAACTTTCTTCAGCACCATGCACTGACGCGTTTCAAACTTCTATAATTATCAGAGCACACCGGCAACTGACTAGCGAAGATCAAACCGCATTGCGTATATAAATAAAGCAAAATGAGATACGAGACTTTCACTTCTCGTAGTCTCGTATACATTGTACATGACTGTAAATTATGGCTGCTCAATTTCTTTGTAGTCACGAACGCAACCTTATTGCAGCTTCTACTAAACATATATTATATACATTTAAACAACAATGATATTGTAATTGATAATAACAATTCTTCAAATAATAATTCAGAATATGAGGCAATCTCTATTCAAATTTCATTTAATCAGTTACACAACACAAATAGAAGAGTGCCGGTCCCACGTACTGAAGCTTCCATGATCATTATCAGAGCACGACGGAAAACTGGTTAACACGAATCAAACCGCGATGCGTATAAAATGAATATAGACTTAGTTATGCGGCTTTTACTCCTCGTATTAAATTGGATTGTTGCTTATCTCATGGTTGTTGACTTGATTTAAATATTTGTTCTCAGTACCACGTAATTAACGATTATTGCATGATAAAAAATATAATTTCTGCGTAAAATGCAAACATATTAGATTTTCACTGTATGAAATCTATGCAACAAACATTCCACTCAAGTACAGTTTGTGCAAAACTTAAAGTATCAGAGCCAATTATTTTATTTTTCATTCATATTAAAATTATTCCAGTTTTATCATTGTTGGTTAGTTTACAGTCTTGCTCTAACGATGAACATGGAATGATGAAACACATCTGTTCATGCGACGGACGGTAATTTTTCTATGATAAATTGTCAAATGTGAGTTTATTGTTGTTTATTGAAATTTTGCTAACTTGAATAAATTTAGCTCTATCATAACTCCCGCTATCAATGACTGTTTAATTGTAAAAATTATATTCGCGTTTAGAAAAATACACAAACATGTCATTATTGAAACGGTGATAAATTGTCAAGTTAATATTTCCAGTTAAGTAGAATAAGTGCGAGACCAAGAGGTGTCAAATTCTTGTCGAGTTTTCATACCATTTCTACACATTGCGGTATCATTCTCGTAAGTCATTTACCGTCGTGCTTCAATAATGAGCGTGTAGATTCCAAGTACACCAGTACTTTTTAATAACTGTCGCTTTTCTCTGCTGCTCAAAGTTTAATGTGTTCGTGTTTATCTCAAGTTCACAAACTTGGTCTAAATATTTTATAAAACTGTGCGTGCAATCAACAGCGTTGTCAGTAATTATATTTTTATAATTCAGGTTTTAAATTTTTAGATAAACAACAATCTCTAATTTGATTTATTCAGTCACTGAAACGTATTAAAAACACCGTCAGCTTCCAGATATGACGTATTTTGAACTTTTGTGGATATTTGAGAAGCTTGTACAGATATGCTAAACTGATGGTAGCTTTGATATTTCGTAGTGACTGATTACAAAATATATCAAATCGGCAAACGTTTTGTAAATAACTGGCCGGCGTTTGTTACTATATTCTATTTTAACTTTCCATCTTTCCAATAAATATTAACAAATATTTTGTGAATAATTACTAAATTGAAGTTTTACTTTCAATATTATTTCTTAACGTATTTTAATTTCGCCTATTTTGATACCTCAATGTTTCCACCTTTTTGCCTAGAGAAACGCTACTTGTAATAAATACGATGTAAAGTGTTCATTTTCTGAACATATAACCATGTTTTCAGTAGAGTTTCTGTTTAACACATCAGTTAACACATAATTGCCTCTTGAATTTTTTCTTCTTAAAGTTTTCTAAATTCCGTCGTAATTCAAAGTCATCGTTCGCTGTAATTTCTTCTTTGCTAGTCAAATCGCTAATCGGCTTTTCTGACTCAAAATATTGGCACGTGCATCTCATACAGCGAAGTTTTTTTTAGTAACAAGTTTACTTTTGCAGATTATCAAGCTACTCAATTAATTCAAAAAAAGTAATTCTTCAAATATACCACATTTTTTTAAATAAACATAAGGCAAATGCTTTAGAACGTAGTAAAAGCATTCAATCGACTTTATAATGTTCTTTATATATATATATATATGTATGTATTTATATATTTACTGCAGTAACAGGTGCTCAGAAATGGTTGTAATTCTCAATTTCGGTGGACTATAGCATAAATTGTTATCCATCATGTTGGTACCATGTTCCGACTTGGAAACCATAGTGTTAGTACCATGTACATTTTCGGTACAATAATGTTGGTATCGGTTACTAACACAATAGCCATAGTGTTAGTATCCTTTACAGACTCGGTATATATATTTTATAGTGTGAGTTAGTGTTGAAGTGGCATTGTCGTAGACTATAAAATGTAAGCTTCACTATTGCATGTTTATACATTCGTCTAGGAGATTATACTGTCCTATTATACCACATTATTGACCAAAATACATAGTGGTTAAAGAGCGTAATAACGGCTTCTTCTGATGAGTCGCCAGTAAGCACGAAACGAAAGTCAATTATATTATACTTTCCGTTCATGCTGTCTTTGGTTTATCCTTCTGGTCACAACATAACTAATTTGTATTTAGGTTTGCAACACCTAATACATACTTGAATATATATATATATATATATATATATATATATATATATATATATATATATATATATTCATGTAATACTCGCTCAGCGGGGTATTATTGCGCATAAAAATTGTTTATGTAAAACTTTCACAAGATTATTTTTCATTCGAATATAGGTTGCAGAGCTTGAAAATGAACAACAGCCATAATATATATATATATATATATATATATATATATATATATATATATATATATGTACATATATATAAACTAAGAATCGCAAAATATAAATAAGGCAAGATTGCCAGATTGTTGTAAGGTGTGTCAATTTTTTTCATTTAATTTATTGAAACATATTCTTAAATAAACGTATCATTTTTTTAAAAACAAACTATAGCAATCACATTTAACAATAATTGATTGCGCGGGTGGTGGTAACAATTCTTTAAATAAATTTTGCGAGCTTGAATTAAACACCAATCCCATTGCATTTAACCAATCGTCGAACAACACAACAAAACTACCGACAGCCGCAACGCACTGCCGCGTTTCAGAACTTCCATGATTATTATAAGAGTACGACGGCAAAGTGACTATCGAGGATCAAACCGCATTGAATATATATGAAAATCAAAATTAGATATACGGCTCTCACCTCTAGCAGTCCCGCATATATTGAACTTGACTGGAAATATCGGCTACAAAATTTCTATGCAGTCACGAAATTTAACTGTTTGTAGCTTTCGCCATATACAAATATATTACACAGTATTTTTCTAATTAGGAAGAAAAAACACATTAATAACAAAGTGGATAATGGCCATTTATTTCGAGAATACTAAACTTCGCTTTACAATCTTTCATTTGAATATGTGGGTGGCAACAAATATGACTCGGTTTTCTATTTCTTGTTTTGGCTGATTGGTAAGTGTGTATGCGTTTGTGTCTGTCTGTGTGCTTTTTTGCCTGTAAGGGTCCTGCTCACTTTATTGCACATTTATGTCTGAGATCTGGTCATTATTGTATTGATGGCTTGAGCATTAAACATCTGTTCGAATTATATTACAGTTAAATACTGTTTGTTGCGAAGAACTAATATATATGCAAGTATGTATTAGGTTTTGGAACCTAGTAACAAATTAGTTCAGTTGTGACCAGAAGGATAAACCAAAGGCAGCATGAACGGAAAGTATAATATCATGCACATTTGTTTCGTGCTTACTGGCGACTCATCAGTAGGAGCCGGCTATTACGCCATTTAACCACTATATATTTGGTAGAAGAATGTGGAATAATAGGACGGTACAATCTCCTAGACTAATGTGTAAACCTGTAATAGTGAAGCTAACATAATCTAAAGTCAACGACAATGCGACTTCAATGCTAACTTACACTATATAATATATATACCGAGTCTGTAAAGGATACTAACACTATGGCTATTGTGTTAGTAACTGACACCTTTTTTGAAATCGATGAGTACCGGATACTAACACTATGGTTTCCAAATCGGTACATGATACCAACCTGATGGATATAAATTTATGCTAAAGTTCACCAAATTTGAGAATTACACCAATTTCCGAACACCTGTTACTCCAGTTAAACCATACACTCTGGCCTTCATCGATATCAGTTATCACATTTCGCGGTAAGCATGATATCATTCAATTCAATATATTACAGTTAAATACTGTTTGTTGCGATGAACTAATATATATGCAAGTATGTATTAGGTTTTGCGAACCTAGTAACAAATTAGTTCAGTTGTGACCAGAAGGATAAACCAAACGCATCATGAACGGAAAGTATAATCTCATGCACATTCGTTTCGTGCTTACTGGCGACTCATCAGTAGGAGCCGGTATTATGCCCTTTAACCACTATATATTTGGTAGAAGAATGTGGAATAATAGGACGGTACAATCTCCTAGACGAATGTGTAAACCTGTAAGAGTGAAGCTAACATAATCTAAAGTCAACGACAATACGACTTCAATGCTAACTCACACTATATAATATATATACCGAGTCTGCAAAGGATACTAACACTATAGCTATTGTGTTAGTAACTGATACCTTTTTGAAATCGATGAGTACCGGATACTAACACTATGGTTTCCGAGTCAGTACATGATACCAACCTCAAACAAACAGTATTTAACTGTAATATATTGAATTGAATGATGTCATGCTTACCGCGAAATGTGATAACTGATATCGATGAAGGCCAGAGTGTATGGTTTAACTTGAGTAACAGGTGTTCGGAAATTGTTGTAATTCTCAATTTGGGTGAACTTAGCATAAATTTATATCCATCAGGTTGGTATCATGTACCGACTCGGAAACCATAGTGTTAGTATCTGGTACTCATCGATTTCAAAAAGGTATCAGTTACTAACACAATAGCTATAGTGTTAGTATCCTTTACAGACTCGGTATATATATTATATAGTGTGAGTCAGCATTGAAGTCGCATTGTCGTTGACTTTAGATGATGTTAGCTTCACTATTACAGGTTTACACATTCGTCTAGGAGCTTGTACCGTCCTATTATTCCACATTCTTCTACCAAATATATAGTGGTTAAAGGGCGTAATACCGGCTCCTACGGATGAGTCGCCAGTAAGCACGAAACGAATGTGCATGAGATTATACTTTCCGTTCATGCTGCCTTTGGTTTATCCTTCTGGTCACAACTGAACCAATCTGTTTGAATTGTTCGTTGTTACGTGTACGAGTGCGTTGCGGCTGTCGGTAATTTTGTTATGTTGTTCGACGACTGGTTAAATACAATGGGATTGGTGTTTACTTCAAGCTCGCAAACTTGATTTAAAGAATTGTTACTACCACCCGCGCAAACAATTATTGTTAAATTGCATTGTCTATATATGTATATGTGGCGAAAGCTGCAAACAGTTAATGTTCGTGACTGCATAGAAATTGTGCAGCTGACATTTCCAGTCAAGTTCAATGTATGCAAGACTGCTAGAGGTGAGAGCCGCATATCTAAATTTGATTTCCATATATATTCAATGCGGTTTGCTTAGAATGCTTCTTTTAAAACGTTTGTTTATACAACTCTACCACCATATATTTCCATTCGTGTGTTGGTACTGATATTCAGTTAACCATTCTACGAAATTATTTTTAGAACAATTGTTAACTGGACTATACATCCATAACAATTGTCACTGTTCATTATTATTATCTGATGCAACCCAAACGCTTCATCTTATAATTTTTACTCAAATTGTGCTCTAAATGAACCTAGATCTCAGTTAATCTAAAGTAATTCACAACAGATATTACCAAGGCTTGCTCGTATTTTATTTAATGTTATAGCACATTATGAGAGAAATCAGATAATTGAAAACCTGATTATAATTAAACGAACATTGGTTGCGCGGGCGGTGATAACAATTATTATAATCAAGATTGCAATCTTGATATAAAAACCTTATTATTTGTGTATTTTAGCTACTATTCATAAGCACATTGAAATTGCATTTCAATTCTATATTGTTTCTTGTGGAGAACAATATATATATATATATATATATATATATATATATATATATATATATATGCAATTGTGTATTATTTGTTGCGTACCTACTAATAATAAATAAAAAATGTAGGATAAAAATGTCAGCATGAACGAAATTAAATCTCGTGTACACATGTGTCTCGTGCATACTTGCCATAGTTTATAGGTTTTCTGGTATACCAGGTGTTCAGAATTAGTTGTAATTCTCAATTTTGGTGAAATTGAGCATTTCTTGAAGTCAATTGTGTTGGTACCATGTACCGAAACGGCAACTATAATTTTGGTATTCTTTACGAATTAGGTATATTTTATAAATAGTGAGCTGGTTATGAAGTCGCTTTGTCGGAGATTTCATTTGAAGTTAACTTCACTTCTTGAATACAAATTCGTATAGGAGATTGTATCATCCATCCATTTATGCTACATTTCTTGACCAAATATAACGTGGGTATGGGGCGTCGTATCGGCTCCTACTGATGAGTCGTTAGTAAGCACAAAACACCTGCTCATGAATTACCATTTCAATCTGTAATATTCTGAAGAGAACCAAGGTTTTCTGGAAAAATAGTCACAGATGATTTGATAGGACGTCAGCAGGATCTATTCCTCATTGTCACACCAAGTAAATCGAGGATATTATATACACGATGTTATTTTCCTAATACTATAAAAGAGACAAAATATCAATTTTAAAATAAGTTACGACGATGATTGTTTTTTGTCTTTATATAAATGGCCTTATAAATACTTTCAAAGAATTACAAGTAATTTTATATAAATAAAAATACAAAAATGGTAGATTAGTGAAATTTGCTGACCAATTTCTGCATTGCTTTCGAATACTCACCTTGAAATAACTTATCCACAATCGGCAGACTTAACGAAGTATAAAGTAAAAAAAGGTTTAAAACAACAATAAATTATTTGGACTTCTATAACTAAAGTTTGAAAGATCCAGATAGACACCAATCTAAACATACCTAATCAGTCGTACTACATTGCAAAACCAACGTCAGTCACATATTCTGATGCGTTTCCTCCTTCCATGATCATCATGAAATCACGAAAACAAACTGATTTTGTCCTTAAATAGGAAGATATTTAAAATGAAACCGAATAATTTACATGAGTTGATATACGAGGTTCAGTTTACCAGCTTGGTATATCAATATTGTTGGACCATTGTGATTGTGCGAGGCCATGCTGGATGTTCAATACTCAAAAAGTAACCAACGTGGAGTTCCAGAGGTTTGCGTTAGGCAATAATAAATGAGCCTGTACAAAATTCTTCGACTTAACTAGATAGAGATCTAGTGCAATATTTATCGGTTTGAAAAAATACATTGCACTAAAGTATACAGAATGAAAACGAGACGCTGACATGCTATTTATTTCCCTCAGAATGTGTGGTTCATTGTATCAGATATTTTCAATATAAATGACCTTGCCAGAAAGATTTTTAATATTCTGTTTATATTAATAACCCAGCGCCTTTGAGATATTTATGGCTGAAAAAAATTTTTTCTAGTTGCGAAACACCTGATACATAATTTTATTCATATTAGTTCACCACCAAAAACAGTACCTAACTGTTATATACTTAATTGAATGATGTCATGATTACCGCGATATGTGAAAACTGATGTCGATCATGGCCAAAGTGTATGGGTTTACTGGAGTAAAAGGCGTTCAGAAATAGTTGAAATTCTCAATTTTGCTGAACTATTACATACTTTGAAATCTATCCTTTTGGTACCATGCAAAGTTTCAGCAACTATAGCGTTAGTATCATGTACCTTTTCGGGACCATAATGTTGGTATCGCGTACTGACCGATTAATTACCTACATATTTCAGTATAAACTAAGGATAATATAGTGTAGAAAAGGCAATTCACACAGTATAACGGTTTCGTCCTCATTGGGAAATCATCACGTACTGGCCAAATTTGGCCGCGGCTAGGGCTTGAACCTGGGCACGTCTCCTTCGGAATGTGGTGCTCTAATCACTGAGCCACCTTGCCGCACACTACACGCAGTCTTTAGTTACATACTAACTAATGTAAGTTGGTTAGCCTTTTTTATTTTTATGTGGAGCTCATATGGCTTCCATTTAGACCCATAGTTTCAACTAATCGTACCCAATTTGTAATTACTGAACACATACCAAACTACATGAGGAAGTGGTCCTGAAATGAGCATTTTTATAATTAAACAAATATCGGTTGTGATAGCGGTTATAACAATTTCTATAATCAATGTTCGGATCTTGTAATAAACAACTGGCCCATTAATTACTTACATATGTCAGTATAAATTAACAATTGTATAGTTTAGGAAAGGCATTTCATCCAGTAGACCGATTTCGTCCTTAGTGGGAACTCATCACGTACTGGCCAGATTTGGCCGCGGCTAGGGCTCGAACCTGGGCACATCTGCTTTGGAATCTGGTGCTCAAACCACTAAGTCACCCTGCCGCACACTACATACAATTTTCAGTCATATACTTACTAATTTATCTCTGTTGGTTTATTTTCTTTTAGGTGGAGTTCATATGGCATTCATATAGACCTAAATTTCCGTCTAACAATCCCCAATCTTTCATTAATGAACAGACACGACACTACATGTGGAAGTGGAATTCAAATGAACATTTATATAATTGAACGAACATCGGTTGCGCGGGTGGTGATAACAATTACTTTTATCTATTTTGCGATCTTGAAATAAGCAGCTGGCCCTTTAATTACTTATTTATGTCAATATAAACTAAGAATTTTATAGTGTGGAAAAGGCAATTCATCCAGTTGACCGGTTTCGTCCTTATTGGGAACTCATCACGTACTCTACACTATTTTTGCGATCAGGGCTCAAACTTGGGCACGCCTCCCTTGGAATCCGATGCCTTAACCACTGAGCCATCCTGCCGAACACTGTACGCAGTCAGCCCGTGCGTAGACTTTATGGTTTTTTCTAGACACCATTTTATGAGAAGGTGGTGCACCATTGAAATGGTATCACACATGACAATTTATTTCGAACTCGGCATGCTGATAAAATAAGGAGAGCGGATTTTGAAATTGACTATCGATGTGTCCATTGAAGGAGAGAATTTGCGGTAAGCGTACGAAAACACCTTCATCAGAAACGATAGTTCAGTGACAAATCATTCAGGCAATTAAAAAAAATATTTATAACGTTGTTAGTGATAACATTATTTTAAGCAAGGATGCAAAGTTGAGATAATACCAATCACATTATATATATGTGGTATTGAATTGAAGATTCCTACAGTCATACAATAATTGATTGCACGGGTGGTGAAAACATTATTCCAAGAGGCTTGGTATCTATTCTATAACGTCAGTTTATAAATGGCTAGTTAGAACTTTAAGTCGAAAGAGATGCAACATACTTTCCACCTGAAGGGAAGACTAACCGTAAACATTAGTTAGTATTTAACTGAAAGTTTTATGTAGTTTGTAACAGTGTAGCGTTGTGGATAGTGTTGCAGACTCCGTAGCAAATGTGCCCAGTCTCGAGAATTAATATAACTTTTCTACGAAATCATTGAATGTTAAATTCTATACCTCATATATGCGTCGAAAGCTGCAAAATGTTGATAGCATTGAAATCGTGTAGCCGCCATTTCCAATCGAAAGCAATGTATGCGAGACTATTATATGTGAGATACGCATATCTGATTTCCCATAACTTAAATATGCATTACGTTTTCATCTTCGCTATTCTGTTTACCATTGTGTACTGATGATGATCATGGAATGTCGAAACGCGTCAATACGTGTGGCTGGCGGAAGTTTCGCTATGTTGCGCGACCGGTTAAATACAATTGGATTGCTTTTAAATTAAGTTCGCAAACTTGATTTCAACAATTTTCTTTGTTTGTTCGGGCTCAGTTTCAATTCTCAATATCCTTATCTGGGGAGTGGTTGCTTTGTTCGAATCCGGCTGTCGGTTAACTTAATGAGCGCAACATTGAACCATAGTTTGCAAAGATAAGTTCCAACATATAATGACTAAATGCACAATGCAAAATAAAATTGACACACTCAATTTGACAGTTATTATTCATTTGTTCCGGGTAAGCCAAGAAAAAAGTTAATTTTGTTCTGGCCTTAGATTGAAGTGGTCGTCTAAAATCAAAATTTTGTGACGTCAACCTGAGCATAATTTAACAAGTGCCATATTTTAACAATTTATTAAAGTTTTGGCTTTTCATTTCAATAATGCCTGTCCTAAAGCGAAAGCCATTAAGAGCCTGCCCATGAGATTAACACGAGATATTCTAGGGATATTAGCTGACCAGATTTGTATGTCAGCTTCGATAAACAAATTTGATTGCGATAGATCTGGTCAGTATTTCAATAGTCAGAGAGAAACGAACCTGGATTCTTAGGAGTTCGCATTAGGCAATAGTAAAAGTGTTTGTACAACTTTTGAAATTAAAAATCTGAAATTTATATTGTTTTACTAAGGTACTTTACTTTCAAATATATAACTTTTTTTTAAACGCTATATTACTATAGTACCAACATCAGATGCCCAAAAATATGCTATTACTTTCTTATCAGCTGCACATTATAACACATTTTTAAAGATAAATTAGTTAAGGTTAAAGTCACGATAACTTTTAATGCAATACAAATGCACACCACAGTACTTATTGAATGACAAAAGTATCAATAGCAGTAACACGAAGTCTGATTTGACCATAAACTAATCACAGGATTCGAATGGCCTTTTTAAATGTGATTTTCCTGGACAATCCGACGTAAATGTCCTCACGCTGTTAGCTTTCATTTTTCATTTTCCCACTTACCTTTACTTTTACATTTATTGCGTAAAATTTGCGATTCTGATGTGTCAATTTATTAAGCAGTTCTTTAAATTTTTCATTCTCTAGGTATTCTCGCACTTTGTTATCGGTACAAACAAGTGCAGCATCTATTTAGTAACTGCCACATTCTATAATTTCTACCAATATGCATGTTGTCATCAGTCTAAACAACAAGACACCTATCAATCGCCTTCGTCACGAACAATACAGCAGGATGCACAGAAAGTCTGTCAAAAGTTTGAGACAGCTACCTCTGCTATGGTACTTTCTCGATAATTGATTTTTGTTGATGAACTATAGAACAACCCAAGTAGAGGACAAGCAGGATTATGGTTAAACTTGGCCACATGATGTAATGTCTCACAACAGCGATCCAATTGACGATCGCGTCAGGAAGCAATAATTTTTGCGATTATACTGCATTTTTATTATATTTATACACACATACACACACATTATATATATATATATATATATATATATATATATATATATATATATATATATATATATATATATATATATATATAATGAATTATTGCACGAATGCATTTTTTATTTTGATTTCATGGGATACTGCATTCCACTAGATGTTACACTAGTGTAGCAGATGATAGATGATTTGCAGTCAACAATACGCTTAGCTATTTTACATACCTGTTCCTTAGAAATTGTGGTCCAATAATGTAATGTTTTAACTCGCACAAGTTCTTCAAAATTCGATGACATCGGAATTTCCAAATAAATTTAGAAATATTTATTCGATAGTTTACTAAATTATAGCGCTACGGTTTTGGACCAGTATTGTGTCGCAGAAATCGGGCTTCTGCATACATAATCCATTTCCTGGGAATTTTGTTCAATACTGTGGTCCAATTCAAATATATACCACGTATGTTTTCCAAAGAGTAATTACTTCGTCATTGCTTTGAAATTTACGTCATTGATACCGACAAGCACCATCTTCGACTACACCGGTTTGATTACTATAATACTACATTATCAAAAAAAATTCTGAACGCTTTAATTTAAACATTGAACGCAACTAAAGATTCTTCTGATCTTTGCTTACTACAACTTTTGCTCATGATCCTTATAGAAGAGTTTATTATAAGCATTTTTCCCTTAGAATAGTCTGTATTGATACATTTCACTTTAGTCCGTGACTATAATTTTTAATATAGTACAATCAAGTTCAATCTTCTGATGCAGTTCTGGTAAGCGCTCCGTTTTTAGTAGTTAAAATTCCAGAGAACGTATGCTTTATATTTTATTTAATTATGGGCAGATTAGAGCTCTCTGTAACATTGATTTCCTTTATTATTAATATAATGTCCCGTATACTTGACAGTAGATTTGCTTCAATCATAAATGATCTCGAGCTTCAGGTGACTCAATAACCATTTTTTTGCCACACATCAAGAGACAATTTACCTCAAAACATTTCGGAATGATTTGTTGTGCGCTCAGCAGATGCTAATCAAAAGGATGAAAAACATTTCCGTCCGACACGGGCATGCTAGTACGTTCGGCAGTATAAATTCCATCGACACTTTAACCAACGTGTTCTGAATGATGGCTGCAATAACCACCAAATTTTCTTTAACTCCAGTCAAAATTGTCCGGACTGCTTAGTTATTTTTCCAAACGCATGCTATTCTCCTTTGATTGTTGATCTTGGGCTACAATAATGGAGCATTGTTGTTAATTCACAAACAAACGAGACAAACAATGAGCAGCCACGTATAACTGAATTTCATGTTGATTGCTTTTGTTTAAGTAAGATTACCTTTCTATACAGTAATTTTGGAAATAACGCCAAACAAATTAGACAAATGAGCTGCTTACTCGATTCGGAATAAATAACACAATGAAAACTTACAGCTTGTAAATTTAAAACCCAAAGAGAATCTTATCTTAGTGAAAAATGAATCAGTTTCATTTCTCAAGGAATTTTCAGATTCCCATATAGAAGCATTGCATGTACCAATCACAAATGAGCTCATTCTCACCTACAGTTGCTAGCACTGCGTTCTTATTAAAGAATTATGGCATTCATGTTTTCACAATTTCATCGTAGCATAGAGCTCGCAAATCATTTTATGCCTTGATTTTCTTCTTTTAGAAATTTATAGACACCGACGACATTAAATATATAGATTTTGGAATCTAGCTGCAAATGATTGGAGTTTCGGGTCATAGAGCCATCCACTGTGTATCTCTCGTCCATGATATCCGAAGGTATTAGATATCTCAGAGCCTTGTTAGATCTCCGACAATCAGGGTTACGAATTTAAACACGATGCACCATGTCAGCAAAACCGTTGTATCTACTGGGTTGAAGAAGAGGTCATAGCTTCCTGCCCCACTTAAAGCCACTCAAAAAATTCTCAAGATTACTTCGGTTGGCACAAATAAGTTGAAACCGTTTATCGAAGTTCCTGATCTTCATAATATATAACATTTCACATGCCTTTTAGAGAACTTGCGCCAACGAACTCACTGAAATCTGAACTAGCATAACCTAATATGTTACTGATCGACAAATATTTTCTGCATATATTATGATTTCAGATTTCTTTTTGTTACAAATATGTTTGCCTATATCACACATCAATCGCGCCCTATTTCACGACAAATATGTTTAACAATAATTTTTTGCGCGGGTGGTGGTAACAATTCTTTAAATCAAGTTTGCGAGCTTGAAGTAAACACCAATCCCATTGTATTTAACCAGTCGTCGAACAACATAACAAAACTACCGCCAGCCGCAACGCACTGACGCGTTTCGACCTTCCATGATCATCATCAGAGTACGACGGCAAACTGACTATCGAGGATCAAACCGCATTGAATATATAGAAATCAAATTTAGATATGCGGCTCTCACCTCTAGCAGTCTCGCATACATTGAACTTGACTGGAAATGTCGGCTGCACAATTTCTATGCAGTCACGAACATTAACTGTTTGCAGCTTTCGCCACATATACATATATAGGCAATACAATTTAAACAATAATTGATTGCGCGGGTGGTGGTAACAATTCTTTAAATCAAGTTTGCGAGCTTGAAGTAAACACCAATCCCATTGTATTTAACCAGTCGTCGAACAACATAACAAAACTACCGCCAGCCGCAACGCACTGACGCGTTTCGACCTTCCTTGATCATCATCAGAGTACGACGGCAAACTGACTATCGAGGATCAAACCGCATTGAATATATATGGAAATCAAATTTAGATATGCGGCTCTCACCTCTAGAAGTCTCGCATACATTGAACTTGACTGGAAATGTCGGCTGCACAATTTCTATGCAGTCACGAACATTAACTGTTTGCAGCTTTCGCCACATATACATATATAGGCAATACAATTTAAACAATAATTGATTGCGCGGGTGGTGGTAACAATTCTTTAAATCAAGTTTGCGAGCTTGAAGTAAACACCAATCCCATTGTATTTAACCAGTCGTCGAACAACATAACAAAACTACCGCCAGCCGCAACGCACTGACGCGTTTCGACCTTCCATGATCATCATCAGAGTACGACGGCAAACTGACTATCGAGGATCAAACCGCATTGAATATATATAGAAATCAAATTTAGATATGCGGCTCTCACCTCTAGCAGTCTCGCATACATTGAACTTGACTGGAAATGTCGGCTGCACAATTTCTATGCAGTCACGAACATTAACTGTTTGTAGCTTTCGCCACATATACATATATAGGCAATATAATTTAACAATAATTGTTTGCGCGGGTGGTGGTAACAATTCTTTAAATCAAGTTTGCGAGCTTGAAGTAAACACCAATCCCATTGTATTTAACCAGTCGTCGAACAACATAACAAAACTACCGCCAGCCGCAACGCACTGACGCGTTTCGACCTTCCATGATCATCATCAGAGTACGACGGCAAACTGACTATCGAGGATCAAACCGCATTGAATATATATAGAAATCAAATTTAGATATGCGGCTCTCACCTCTAGCAGTCTCGCATACATTGAACTTGACTGGAAATGTCGGCTGCACAATTTCTATGCAGTCACGAACATTAACTGTTTGCAGCTTTCGCCACATATACATATATAGGCAATACAATTTAAACAATAATTGATTGCGCGGGTGGTGGTAACAATTCTTTAAATCAAGTTTGCGAGCTTGAAGTAAACACCAATCCCATTGTATTTAACCAGTCGTCGAACAACATAACAAAACTACCGCCAGCCGCAACGCACTGACGCGTTTCGACCTTCCATGATCATCATCAGAGTACGACGGCAAACTGACTATCGAGGATCAAACCGCATTGAATATATATGGAAATCAAATTTAGATATGCGGCTCTCACCTCTAGCAGTCTCGCATACATTGAACTTGACTGGAAATGTCGGCTGCACAATTTCTATGCAGTCACGAACATTAACTGTTTGCAGCTTTCGCCACATATACATATATAGGCAATACAATTTAAACAATAAATCAATTATTGTTTAAATTGTATTGCCTATATATGTATATGTGGCGAAAGCTGCAAACAGTTAATGTTCGTGACTGCATAGAAACAGAGAGATATGATTTTTCACCAAAAAGATTTAAAAATGATTACCGAGATCGGCAATGTGTGAGCATGAGACGCGTCGGTGCACAGCACTGGCGTTGTTGAGGAGTTGATGTTTACACTTCAAGCTCTCAAGCCTTGATGACTTTTTGTGTTTCTCGGTGCAATAAGTCTAGGAGGCAACACATTAAAATTGTGATATATATGTATGATATATATATATATATATATATATATATATATATATATATATATATATCAACAATAATATTTAATGTGGTTGCCTCCTAGACTTATTGCACCGAGAAAACAATAAAGTCATCAGTTTTGTTCAAGTTTCATAGGCATAGTTAAATGGGCTACAGTAAATCCCTCGCGTAAACTGCGAATAATCCAACTGAGCGAAATAAATCCACTGTGACACAATAATCCACCGCATGTTCCATGCGTATCGCGCGCGGTTGTGTTTATTTAATAAACAACCCTGTAACGACACAAATCAATGGCCGACATATTGCGTAAATTAAATTCAAATTTATTTACGTTGCACCAATGAGAAAAAAGCGAAATTGCCGTTTAACCACGTTTAACCAATAGTGTGCAAGTAGACATATTGCATGCTATTTAAGCACGGTAATTTACCATGCAAGTCAGTTGTGTCGTATCTGCGTTCTGCCTCGTGTTACACATGTGCGTGCTGTCGGCTGTCAATACCTACGCTGGATATTGATTTGTTTCACCAACAATTGGCAACATCCGTGACTCACCGTGTTGCTCTTCAACCAGCAAGACGAGCCAATTAATGCAGAACTTCAACGAAGTTATCCACATCGTGATAACAACAGCAGGAACCACAACCAGAGTCCACCCAAGGAACAGAACATCAACTTACATATATATAACTTACGAGAACGCCGCCAAGGCCCTGTTAAGGGCCCCCTATCAGTAACTAATCTCTATTCAGAGCACCTTAACCGAGTTTGTAACGTCGTACGGCATTTACTTGAAGCCGGGGCGTTTACAAAATTGGCGACCGCGCCAGGATATTGATTATTGTTCTGATTTTTTTGGTATAAATAAAATTGACTTCCTTTTTCATCTATTTGGGATAAAAATCGATTAACATTTGCGTTTTTCTCTACCGTGATCGTGGTTTTCTGGAATTCTGTTGGGTATATATATTCGTGGATTTGTGGTGAATTTTTTTGGGGGTATAATAATAATAAACGGAGCCTCTGTTCGTCTTTCCTACGTACAAAACGGCACCGTACGTACTGTTCTGCGCTCATTCAACTGTGGAAAATAATAATACATTGGCATCAAAGGCCGACGGGGCCTCTGTTCATCCTTTCCTACGTACAAAACGCGTTTTTTCTGCGCTCATTCAACTTTGGAAGCTGTTTGTGGGTAAGCGTTTCGTTAAAGTATACATTTTCATATTGCTTATAAATTTATGCTTTTAAGATCCCCGTCAAGATTGTTAAAAATGTCAGGTCCAATTTTATGACATTGATGTTCCTGTTTGGGATGAAGATAGTGAGCAATTCTTTATGCGCGTGTAGACCTCTCGCTTTCTCCCCGTTTCCCTGATTATGACAGTCATCAAAAACTGTCAAAGGTTTTTGCTAAACTACCTTCTGAATTGCAGCGACGGATTTATCCTAGTAAGCTTGAGGCGATTAGGAAGCTACCTAATCCCATTTTGGGCCTACAAAACGAGGTAGAATCCTTGCTTGGACCCACGGAAACTGAGCAGATAATAAAACAAATATGCGCAGTTAGATATGCCAAATCTTGGCCCCATCGAAATACTGAGGGAATTACGGAAACGTTGGTATAAAACCAACATTTCTGATCATGAGGCTAAGGTTGTTTTTATTAACAATCTTACCCAGACATTAAAACTCTTTGCCAGACAGCTCCCACAACACTCTCTCTATAGATGACTTATCTGAGAGATGTGAGTTAGAATATAGGGTTTTAGAACTCCAAAGTGAATCCATCATCCTTTCTCTTCTCACCCCCGCAAGATGATAGAAGATCTCCTCTTTGAAGAGAAACAGTGGCGAACATGGCTAGAAAGTTCTAGAGAAAGGATTGGCCATTACCAAAACCGAGATATAATCAAGTGAATGCTCGACCAAAATTCGTTTCAAAGTCAAATTATAGTCGGTAGGCGGCGATCGAGATCTCCGTAATCCTTTAATAAATATGCTCCAAAGAACTGGTGTTATAACCACCAGAAGTTTTTTTATGCTTGCCAAGTTTGTCTTTTGTCGTTCCGAAGAATTTCCGGAATGAGTGTCAATTTCCCACAGCTGACGGAGAGGACAACAGACCGCAGGCACAAGGGTGCGTCAGTATCGGGGAAACGTCTGGCGCAGGAAGTAGAAGACCGTACTTTCTGCACATCAACGGCATCAACGGCGCTACAGGGAAGAAGCCAACTACTAATCCGACATCCCTGTCGTGACTCTTTTCAGAATCCACGCCGAATTTTTCACATAGAGTACCAAACAGACAATGCCGGGCGCAATCACCAGCCTACTTGTTTGCATGACCCTGGCCAAACAGCCCAACGAACTTCTGCACCTTCTTGATTTCTAAAACTGGCGAAGAGTTCATCGTAGACACAGGTGCGGCAGTCTCCGTTCTCAAAAGGTGATTCAATGGCCGAGATGTCGCTTCAGGCGTTCTTCTCGCAACAGCTACAGGCGAGCCCATACCTAATTATGGCTGCCAATACCGCACACTCAACATAGGTCTACGACGTGAATTTTTCCCACAACTTCATCATTGCCAAGGGTCTCACATAATATAAGCAATAGGCCTTGATTTCCTTCTAAAATTTCGGCTCATTGTTGATCTTGCCAATCAAAAAAATCATCGACCCCTCCGGCACCAGACTCGAATCAACATTTTTGGACACTTGCCTCCGAGCGTTTGGGTTACAGGTCATTCAGCCAACCCCAGTGCATCTTTCAGCAGAGATATCAACAGCTCTTCGAAAATACAAATCAAGCTTTTCGATCTTAACAAGTCAGAGCTACGAGTCTGCCAACACGATGCATCGCACATCGTCACAGAAGGACAACCTATTGTGCACTCAAGAAGCCACCACTGGCTCCCTGCTAAAGCTGAAAGCTTTTCGCCTAAGATAGAATTCTCAACGCTTTTGAAAGAGAGGGAATCATCAGACCATCGAAAAGTTCATGGGCGTCACCACTGCACTTAGTCTCTTAATCAAACGGATCGTACAGAGCCTGTGGAGACTACCGTAAGCTAAATTCAGTGACAAAATTCTGATGCATATCCTATTCCAAAATATCAACACTTTACTGAAAAACTCAACGGCAGCAATTTCTTCTCAGTGATTGACCTCAGACAAGCGTACTTCATCACATCACATGGTAGCAGCGATATCGAGAAAAACTGCAGTCACTTCACTCCATTTGGCCTTTTTGAATATCTTTACATGCCTTTTTTGACTTAAGTGTGCTACTCAGACATTTCAAAGATTCATAGACAACATACTTCACGACGACTCTGCTTATTGTATGTCATATCTCGATGACATTATGGTATTCAGTCCAGATCTAGAATCTCATGCGAAACATCTACGAAATGTCCTTTCACTGCTTATCCAACCACGGACTTAAGATCAACTGTGAGAAGACGCAGTATTGTAGTCTCATTCGTCCACTTCTTAGGCATCGTATCACGGCCCAAGGTATTCAACCGTTGCCGTCAAAGACGAATTCAATCAAGAATATCAAGTTACCAAGGACTTTTGAGCGATTTGCAGAAATTCCTGGGAGAGTACTAAACTATTATCGCAAGTTCCTTCCCAGACATTTCAAAACAACTTTATCCTTTGTGCGGGATCCTGCGGAAACCGAAAAAGGACTTAGCAAGAATTCCATCATTATTTGGTCATCCGAAGACGAGGAATTACTTCTGACCTGCCATCAACTCGTTAGCAAATGCCACAATGCTCCCAACGCATCCAGATTTCGGGAAAGCCATTTCTACTCGACGACAGATGCTTCTGAATTCGCTATATTGGAGCCACTTTGGAACAAGAGATCTGACGGAGTTCGAAGCCTATCAGTTTCTACTCGCGTACTTCCAACCAGTAGAAACGAGGTACGACACTTTCGGCCGAGAACTTCTCGCCGCCAACCACGACGCAGTGCGGCCATTTTATCAGCATCATTGGCAGCAGCAGATTTGTTGTTTTCACAGATCATGCACCACTAGTTAGCGCACTTCGAAACGCAACTTCATCTATCGCCAAGTACCCTGCCAGAGTGGAAAGACAGCTTTTCTCGTCTAAGCGAATGGCAATTTGACGTCTTTCACGTCAAGAGCAAACAGAACTTCATTGCAGATGCCCTGTCCCAGGCCAGACGTCTCTCTACAACCACCTTCGCCGTCACCATTCACTGTCAACTCCGTGGCACTCAGTGAACCTGCACTAATGCCAACTCTCCTCCTGCGAACTGAAAAACGCGGTGACATTCACATTCAAAGATCTAATAGCCCGTCACCCAACCAAGTTCATATGCCGTCTGTGGGAAGGCTTACCAATTGTTTACTTCACGGGTACGCAGCCCAACAAGCCAGTTCTGCCGACCAGCCTTCAGAGAAAGGTTTTTCGATTCAATTCACTCAATTTCTCACCCAGGAAGCCAAGCGACTGTCCGACTTCTTACAGATTACCTGTTTCTGGGGTCACAGACTTAGGCAGAGAATGTTAAACGATGAGCCGTCTCAGAGTGTGCTATTTGTCAGAAAAACAAGATCACACGACACACTCGTTCTAAGTTGCAACATTTTCGGTCTACTTACTCTCACTAGCCATCGTCCACATGCGCCAGTACATAGTTCATCTGACAAAGGTTCAGAGCGATTTCAGCTACCTTCTAACTATGATCAGATAGATTACACGGTGGCCTGCGGCGTACCCTCGCTCGCACCAGTTTCTGCAGACGTAAGTAACTCAACGGTTTTACCTCTGCATGGATATTCGAATTATGGTGTCTCAATGAGGTCATCACGGATAGAGGCACTTCTGCTTCTCATCTGATCGTAGCTTCAAAACCACCTTTGCGGTACATGGGATGCATCTTACGCCAGACGACTGCCTACCATCCCAAGCTAACTGGCATGGTAGAGAGAATGCATAGGGAACTCAAAGCAGCTTTAGCATCCTCGTCCATTAATGGCAACTCCGGGTCGATGCACTACCTTTAGTTCTGCTTGCCATGCGTTCCCGTACTCGTGAATCCATTGAAACATCTGCGTCACAGCTCTTGTATGGCATGGATCTACGCTTCCTGCCTGAGTCGCTCCACGTCTACTACCGGCAGCAAGATGACCCAAAAAACGAAGCTACCCGCCTTCGACTTCATTTCGGTAACATGTCCGAACAGCGGCAGCCGAGACACACGCCTCGTCCAGTCTTCGTTCACCCACAGCTCCACAGCTGCAAGAGAGTACTCATTCGCAACAATAATGCTGTTGCGCAACTTTACTACAACCAAAGTATCAGCGGTCCACACTTACCCGATTTTCGGCTCAAACAACCAAAATACTTCATCATTATGCAAGGCGCTACACCGACATCAGTAAGCATAGACAGGTTGAAACCGTTTATCGAACCGCCTGATCCTGAGAGCGTTCAACCTTCTACACACGTCTCAGGCTCCGTCTGCCCACAATCTCAATGTCCTGCTTTGTATAACGCGTAATTGATTTTTTTTAAAACATTAACATTAACTATCAAAATTTTTTTAACCTTACGTTATTTTTCGTATTTGCCTCACGTGGCATAACCAGCTGTTCTTAGCTAACAATTGTGTAGCATTTTTGAACAGTTCTTTGGTATTATGCCATCTCTGAGGCAATGTTCGTGTACATATTTTTATGCAGTTACCTTTGATTTTAATGTATATATTTTTACATTATAATGTATTTCAACCAGCAAGACGAGCCAATTAATGCAGAACTTCAACGAAGTTATCAACATCGTGATAACAATAGCAGGAACCACAACCAGAGTCCACCCAAGGAACAAAACATCAACTTACATATATATAACTTAAGAGAACGCCGCCAAGGCCCTGTAAAGGGCCCCCTATCAGTAACTAATCTCTATTCAGAGCACCTTAACCGAGTTTGTAACGTCGTACGGCATTTACTTGAAGCCGGGGCGTTTACAACCCTTTTAATTACAAATAAAATTGCAGTTCAAGATATCTCAATTTAAACTGCTTGAAACTAACAGAGATTATTTCTAAAATCACAGTTAAGAGAAATATTGTATAAAAACAGAGTTACCTTATTTGACCTTAAAGAGCACTGTATTTGTCAAAATCAAACATCGTTGGGTTGTAACGCGGAGCCGCGTGTTACAATATCATCATGTTAGTCAACAAAAAATACGATCAATTGTTAGTCATGTTTCTCATTTTTTGCATAATGTTACACTCGAACTTTACCTTTATTTATCCGTTTTTGATGATGAATCTATTATTCTTTGTAGAGGATGTTAAATCCTCCGCCTTATGTAAAATAACATTGACTGATAAATTTAAACCACCATAGCTGATTGTAACGAACTTTATTTAAAAAGAATTTTTTCTTTTTATTTTCCAGAACATTCTTTGTTTAAATACTTGATTTTAAAATTGTGCGCTATTTTACAGTTTTTGAGTATCTCGCTCCTTATCTGGTATTGTAATTTTGGTCTGCTGCATTTTAACATTTTTTCCATATTAAATGATTATTTCATCCTCAAATATATTGGTCCATCAATTGCCTTTTTGTTCTAATATAAAACAGAAAGGAACAGGAGCCTAGGAACAGGTATAATTGTTTGTATCGTTGGTTCAAGTTTTATATCTCTCTAGATAAATTACGGTGCGGAACAGCTTCCGACTTTCACTTTCCGATTGCCTAACTGTAAGTATCGATTTAATTGTTATCTCTTATATTCATGGATACCGATATTAAATTTGAGGACACAAGTAGGTTAGTGCAGGACATAGCGGACTTGAACTTAAGTAACGATAATAACTATATAAGCCTATCAGACTCTACTGTGAATTTTATGACTTCCAGCGATCTGGCATCTATGGGGCTTTCAGACTCGAATAGGTTAGGGGCCTCAACATCTTTACAACCGAACTTTCTGATGTTGATGTATTTTACAGTACAACTAGTGAGATTTACTTATCGTCATGAAACTAATTGCACATATTTATGTGATGTTATATCTTTTTTATATTGTACATTTTCCAATATTATTATTTGATGGAACATGTGTGGTTTGAATCCAAATAAAGATATTCTATTCTATTTTATTCTTTTAAAATTCTCTCATTAGCCTTGTACAATATGAAAGACTTATCTATGCTGGATGTACACGTAAAAATATCTGTAGTTTTGGCCTCATATCAAAGCATGACATTTGAGTAAGTAGAAATTTACATTTGAGCTGGGAAATTTGCAGAGAATAGTATGTTCGTAACACTAGCACTAGCATAACACATTTCCAAGGGTGATCATATACTTGCTATAATTCTCTAACTAGAAATACCATCATATGCAAGATTAAATATCTTACGTCAAATTTCCCTGAGTCATTTTCGCATCACTTAGCTTTTACCTTGACTGTTCTCCAGGGATAAACGAACAATGAGTTAAAATAGTCAATTTTATTTTTATTTACCAAGTAAGATGTATAACAATAATCGACAGACCTACCAGGGTTGCAGATACTTTGATTTTACTTCTACAAAGGAAAGTGATATGACGTTATACTTTCATGAACGCACCATCGTCAAGTTAAATTCAAACAGTAATTTCTTTTATTTGGTCAAGCATTTAACGTAGAATTTTCGAATTGTGTATTTGGAGTAAAACCACATTAACCAACATTTTTCGGAATTCAGAATTATGTTGTATAATACCAATTTTATGAGATCTCGGAATTCTAAAAATATAATTTAACTAATGTGAAGAAGTGAAAAAATATAAAGCAACAGCACAATAGACAATTTTTACTAGTCTTCAACAATTCTTTTTATCAGACCACAATACCAAATTAATATTTTTACAACACAGTATTAAATATCGGGTGTTTACTCAAAATAATCTCAATTTCATCAACTCGATTTTAAAAATCAGTAACTTTAGCAATAACACGGTAAATCACAAAATTTGAAAAATATTGTGAACTAAACGCAGATTTATGGAATAAATGAAAATTTATACCGTTTACACTTTAATGCGTTATATTTTTAACATGTTAATTGAAAATAATGTATTGTCGATTTCTAACTGCAATAAACAAAACAACTGTAGTTGTTATCCAAAATATGTAAACGAGATCATTTCCGCCGGTTTCGCATGTAATATATTTTGTAATTAATTATGTATAACGTAAAATTTAGAGAATCTAATCAGATTACCTGTGAGCTTTCCAACAATAGGAGTAATTTCAGATAAACTCGATATAATTCTTTCTTATAACTCATCCTAACCAGTTCCACATTCATGAGAGTCTGTTGATTTAAGTGTAAAATATTTATGCAATAAATTAATTTGCTAAACCATCAAAATTCTAAAACCAGATGTTGTAACCTAGACTCATATTTCACAGAATATCTACGGCAACACCATATCTTTGTACAGCTTCTAACAACTACAATGAACGCTTTTTAGTGTGGTTCCAAGTCGCAGCTGCATTATCCAAGATAGGCCTTACACAAATAATATACATTTGTAGATTTATTTTTTTCGATAGTCTATTATTTCTATTTTCTTTTCAATGTGCTGTACAATGAAGAGTCGAACGATTATCCATAAATTTCTTACTTAAACAAATATCGATAAAATCGTCAAATAATGAATCTTGAATATAAATCATTTTTATCCCCTTGTCAACCAATTTTTGACGCCTGCTATTTTTAAATTTAATCTTTTATACGATTTTTATTTAATCGAAAATGTACAATTTTATATAACTCACTGAATGTTCAATTGTATTTGGAACTATACGGAAGACATTTTTTAAATCAAAATCGAAGTTACCTATCCGACCACATAATATCACCTTTTATACTGAATCAAAAACCATTTTCAACAATGTTAGATAAAAGTTTTAACCCTCAGATATTCCGAATGTAACATGCAGCCATCAAGAATGATTATTATTGTTTATGTAGATAGTCATGTTTCTATTATATGGGTACATATTCAACAGACTTAATATTTATAGACTAACATTTAAAGTACTTTCAGCGTTCGTAAAAGAATCGAAATGAATTTAATCGAACATTTTTTAGATATATATGAAGATTATTAATGCATCGACGTCTTTTTTAATGAAGAGGTATTATGTAATTCCACATGGACAAACTATTCGTTGTGGATGAATGATCTCATATAAACCCATATTGACATTTATCAAAGTCAACAGGTTATATTGAATCAATATGTTATATTATTAAAAGCTCAATTACCTTTAATAGATAAGATATTCGAGATATTATATTAAAATTATTAACGGAAGTCGGTCTATTTAATTTAGGCAATAGATATTCTGTAACACGCGACTCCGCGTTACAACCCAACGATGTTCAATTTTGACAAATATTGTGCTCTTTAAAGTCAAATAATCTAACGCTGTTTTTACACAATATTTCTCTTAATTGTGATTTAAGAAACAATCTCTGTTAGTTTCAAGCAGTTTTAATAGAGATTGCTTGAACTGCAAGTTTAATTGTAATTAATAGGGTTTTGTTTAATAAATATACACTCCCGCGCGCAATATGCAGGGAACTTGCTGTGGATTACAGTGCACATGTGGATCGATAGTTTTTCTTTGCATTCAGATATGATTTACCGCATCAGGACATCGGATTTTCCTCAATCACATTCAAAATTTATATAGTTAAATGGATTATTATAACTAAATCATTTAAAACCTATCAAACAGTGAAATAATTATTTGTGATGTTTTTTCAAGATTTTTATCCATCAATTATCAATGACAATATTTACCAGTGACTTTGAACTAAATGGCTAATCAATCTGGATTTACATCATCATATATTTTCAATTATTTACATGTATTCATCACGATTCAGACGTTCGTGTTCCTGATAAATACTTGTGTATATGACATTCAATTATGTTGACAATATATCGTGTTGTTGCCGTCTAGAGCACGGTCCGTTTTGTTTAACTGTGAATTGATTCATGCTTAGCTACCCCATTTAAAATAAACGGATGAAAATGGATCAGTTTTCTCACATCACCCTTCGGGAAAGGGAAATGGATTTATTCTGAACGCGGATCCTAATAACAGCTACCTTATATTATTTAGGAGGTTAATTTCGCACTAAATAGACAACTAGCTCGTAGAACCCTTACATTAGCTACAAAACCTCCTACACAAAATTCTATTAAAATATAATTTTTATTTAATAATAATAATAATACATTTATTTGGCATCAAAGGCCAGCTGGTCCGACCATTGAAATAACAAATCAATGTTAGGATATGTGGAGGTGAATGGAATTGTGACTAGCAAAGTATTTAATAGCAGGGGGAGGAGTTGATGAAGGGAAAAGTTATCATCAACATCAAGATAGTTCAATCTGGTGAAAAAAATAAAAACGAAATTCTATTTGACTAGACAAGATCAATTGGAGTTCAGTCCATGAAGTGTCCGAGCATCAAAGCGGGGTAGGTTGGGTCCGGACAGATGAGTTCAAGTGTGAGATCGAAAATGATGGCGGACCGGAAGCAAACGTCGACCGAAGGAGTCCTTTGTCGTGGAGATTGAATTGATGGAGCGTAGCATAGACCTGGATGGAGTCGACTAGATTGAAGCAAGTGAGTCGTGCAGGGATCACTGGCGTCCGTTGAACGAGGTTATGATTGATGGAAGACGAGGGGGAGTCGATGTCCGAAGCAAACCGTTGGTGGATCGGCAGGGCTTTTGAGTTTCCGGTCTTCCGCTGAAACAAGAAAGAAAAGAATTGGATGAGCAAAACGTAGTAAAGTGTCCACTATATGGATATGATGGGGTGAAAAATGAGCTGAAAAGTGGTATCAGTGAGTCGAGAATGAAAGATTTAAAACCAGAGGGGTAAAGTGGAAAATTAGATGACTGCCTGAGGGATTTCGCCCTCCGAAGTCAGTAAAGAGAATAGCCTGGGGTGAAGGAAATGTTATGGATTGAGAAGGAACCAGTTTCGTTTCCAATCGGTCGTATCACAAAGAATTTTGTTGAAGATGTATTTATGGGCCGCCTTTATAAATTCGTGCAAAGTTGGACAGTGGTAAGCAAGTTGTGATCTTATGGATAAAAGAAATGACTCGAAGGTGACGGGTAAACCAAAGCGGTAGAAGATTTGCCAGGAGTAGGCGTTCCCGATAATTTTGGCATTGGGGGAAGACTCGCTTTAGAAATCTGGAGGATACCTGTTCGATGGTATACGAGGAGGCGAGAGTGAGAGGACAGTAGAATTCGCTGGCGTATGAAATGAGGGGTAGAACGTAGACCTTGAATAGCGTGAGTTGGAGAATGGGGTTGTTAGTCTTGAAACAGATCAGACAGGCCCATTTGAAGAGTTTGGAAGTAGTGTGCGTAAGGTGTGGGGAGAAGTCTAGGGATTTAAAAAATGAATACTTAGGTGTTTGGCCGAATCTATTATTTCTATATCGAGGGGATAATTTGCAACCAGGGATAGAGCAGAATGTGTCAGAGGAGAGTTTCATTAGACGAGTCTTGGCGGGATTTAGTTTGAGATCGATTATGCTGAGCTGCGAGTGGAGCGAGGATAAGAGCTCCGATATAAGGGGTAAGGAGGGGTTGGATACTGTGGGGTTACTGAATACGATGACCATGTCATCTTCATATTTGAACAGATTGAAAAGGTTGTCATCAACCTGTATTTGCGCGAGCGTAAGGTTGAAGAGAATAGGACCAAGTATTGAGCCCTGGGGAACACCGGATCGGATAAGGGCTGGCCTCAAGTGATTGTTGCCGAATTTTACAGTCGCGCATCGGTTTCGGAGATAGTAACTGATAAGATTGAGGACGTTTCCGCAAATATCGCTTCTCAGTAAGGCGGATTAAAATTGCTGAAAATGACAGCAAGTCAAACGGCTTGGATATATCCAGGAAGAGGAGAGTGCATTCATGACCTTTAGAGAAAGAGAAGTAGCAATGATTGAGAACACTAACTAAGATGGTGGAAGAGGAGCGGCCATTCAAGAAACCATATTGATCATCGAGGAGATAGAAGTTTTCCTGAGACTTAATGAAGGGGTAGATTAGGTTTTATAAGACCCTGTCGAAGATTTTGGTGAAAGAAGGGACGATAGTAATGGGGCGGAGATCTTTAAATGAAGAGATAGACGAAGTTCCGTTTGTTGGGATAGGAAAGATCGTCGAGTTAAGCCAGTCCGGGGGAAGATAGGTAGTTTCGAGACAATGGTTAAGACAATCAGAAATCAGAGAGAAGACATTCCAGCCAAGAGGTGCAATCATGCTAACCAAGACACCATACTGATCAAATTCGTGTTTAGACTTAATGTCTTTAATTGCTTGGGCGACGGAAGCCAGTGAGACGTTGAACCAGCGTAGCTTCTCGGAGTCTCCGTTGTCTAACATCTCAGCAAGCGGAATGGGAATGGAAAAGGAGTCGAGGAGGTAAGTCAAAAAATCGTCGGCGAAACAGAAGTCGTTTGACTGAGAGAAGTTTATATGTGAGGTTTTGGGCCTTTGCAGCATTTGGTGTTTGATGATAACGAACTTTGTCCGGGGGTTAGGAGATGAGCGGATGCGTCTTTCGATGTGGAGCACTTTTTTGTTGATAGTTTGTATAATGTGCCTATCGATACGTCTCAGTGCGAGAGCGCGAGCAGGTGAGGATGTGCGTAGCTTGAGACTGTGTGGGGGGACTGGTTGTGGAGTAAGGGCTATAGGTGAAAGGAAGGCCTTCAAATCAGGAGGATATCAACAGGGGAGGACTGGAGGAAGGAGTGTCGCCGAGGATTCCGCTGTGAAGTGAGCAGCTTTTCTTTGGATTGCTCCAGCACGGAAAGGTGTGCAGGAGGGCGAGTGGTGTCCAGTTGAGGGGTCTGGGCTTTCTTTAAAGTCCTCTGTAGTAGCGTGCAATCACGCATTAATTTGACTTTCCCGAGGTGTTAAAAGGGGCGATTACGGTTTGAGTTGACGAAGTTCACCGTCAGACAGTCTTTTGTGTGAGGAGAGAATAAAGGCGTGACCCGTTCCCGAAGAGATCTCTTTAAGATGGCTAAAGTTATCCCCTATTTGACTGATGAGATCTGAGGCCAGGTCGTCCTTTGAGAGAGGGGGAGCGAGCAGACAGTAAAAAGAGGTTTCTCTTGTTGTGATTTGGTAGGGCAACCTCCCTAACTTTACCATTCAAAAACGCATCAGCTTGACGTAATAGATGGGGCTGTACGGTGGAGATTGAACGGTTGCCAGTCAGTACTCCAAGTAGTCCTGTGACATCCGCCATTTGCTGCTGGAGGTCAGTAAGATTGGAGATAAGTTTTGGAGTGAGGAACGAGGAGATGGTGGCTGGCGATGAAATCTGGTTCATAGTGGAGTGAGATAGAAGAGCAGATATTGCGTAGATTTCGATAAAGGAGAGGAAAAGAATGGGTATTAATGAGAGAAAAAGAATGGGTATTAAAATGTTAATAATAAACGGGAAAATCGGGTGAGCTAGAAATAAATTCTTCATAACTGAAGGCAAATTCCAAAAAATGTGTAAGAAAATTCCAGGCAGATCCTAAAGATGAAATCAGACAAGAAACGGGAAAATCAGGTGAGCTAGGAATAAATCCTTGATAACTGAAGGCAAATTCCAAAAAAATGCGTAAGTAAATTCCAGGTGGATCCTAGAGATGAAATCAGTCAAGAAATCCCGAGAATCTACGAATAAAAACAAAATGAAACCCGATATCCTTTAAAATTAGAGAATTGTTGGAAACCACAAGCACGACCGCTCCGGTGGTTGCGTTCTACCCAACAAACACTAACACTATTCATAACAATTTTGTTAAAGGCAAGCATACTGTGCTCATAAATTTCATAGGAGTATGAAGAAAATTATCTACGGATATTGCAAAATTTTCATTTTACTTTTTGGATATATTTTCATTTCTTGAATAAACATTCCATAGTCGAATTCTAAATAATGCTCGCTGTTAAAAAACGAATCAGATAAGACAAAAAACGCTAAAATTTCAGTAAATTGCATATTGGAATAAAATAGAATATCTTTAATCCACACATGTTCCATCAAATAATAATATCGGAAAATGTAAAATATATAAAAGATATCACATCACATAAATATGTGCAATAAGTCTCATGTAGATAAGTAAATCTCACTGGTCGTACTGTACAATATATTAACATCAGAAATTTCGGCTGTTAAGAGTAATAGATTAATCATCAAAAATAGGAAAAATTAACGTATAATTCGAGTTTAACATAATGCAAAAAATGAGAAACATGACTAGCAATTGATTGTATGTATTGTTGACTAACATGATGATATAATGCATAACATTTCAATTTTAATAATACAAAACTTGGAGATAAAAATCTCAAGAAGTTCTGTTGCTGATAACAATTATCCTTGTCTTTTATTCAACCATGAGAAAGTATTATCATAATCAAAATTAAAAATATCAGCAGGATTGTAGACTTTTTCTATTTCAGTAGATAAAAATTTAAAAGACATCTTAGATGGAGGCATTTCTCTAAGCCGCTTTGGCAATTGGTTATAAATTTTGTTAATTTTCGAAAAAGTGAATAACTTGCTCGCAACATTCCCCACCAAAGGAGGAGATATTGCCAAATTAAAAAATGTTTTCTAACTTCAAGATAAAATCATATTGTAGGGGTTCTTTTTCTGGGTTGCTTGCTTGTTCGTTATTTTGTACCCCTTTTACATATCAATGATGGCTATTATTAATACCCGTGCATCTAATCAGATCTCTTTCGGATGGTTGATATAAGAAGGCAAAAAAATCGGGTCATACGTATATTCTACACAATATTGCTCTTAGAAATATAATTCACAGATAGTCCAATTTGACCATGTGTTGGTCGGCAATAAAAAAACAGATTTTAACATAAAATTATATCTTAAAGACCATTCACAGTTAAACTAAGTTGTCCGTCTTCTAGACGGCAAGAATTAAAATGACAAACAACTCACAAGTATCGTTCTTTGCTTTCTTTAGTAAACAATTAATCATTTTCATAGTAATGAATAATATAATAAAGTGAGATAAATTCACTGTGATACAATAGTCCACCGCGTGATCCTCTCGGATCGCGCGCGGTTCTATCCATTTTCTAAAAACACTATTAATTACAAATAAAATTGCAGTTCAAGAAATATCGATTGAAACTGCTTGAGACTAAAAGAGATTTAAATACAGTTTGTTGCGAAGAACTAATATATAT
>JAQBSW010008219.1:0-35563 GCA_029291075.1 Eudiplozoon nipponicum | reverse complement strand
TAGTATCCAGCCAAGAACAAACGGGCCCTCGACTAGAATCAACAAACGTACAATCGGATTGGCAACAAACTGAAGTGGAAATAACAGAGGTGCATACGTTGACAGAAGTCTCCAAACAATGTGAGCGTTTAACACTGCAATCAACACTGGCGTTGTTACCACATGAAAACTTTGCGCAACGAGGTGAAACGATCAACTATACTGGGAAAAATAGCACTTGTATATGTAACAGTGAACAATGCGCACAAATAGTTAATTCTCAAGCTATCAAAACAATAATGACAAGATCTCAGACATCACTTCGCAATACTGCGAGAATGACCTTTACATACAAACACGCATACACAACAGAAACACAAACGAATACACACTCACCAACTAGTCAAAACAAGAAACAACAGTAATAACGAGTCAGATTTGCTACCACTAGCATAATCAATTGAAAACCCAAAATGTATAAATATGTATGATTGTATAAGAGATGATTAGTATTCACGAAATAAATGGCCTTTATCCACTTTGTTATTTGTGTTTTCCTAATTATAAGAATACTGTGTTAAATTAAAAAGGAATGGATATTATAAATATATATATATACGTATTATATACCGTATATAATGTACATAGCTAGAAAAGTGTTGTGCAGTTTAGTATTCACGAAGTTAATCGGTCATTATTTACAATAAGCTTACACATTGTTATTAATTTGACTTCATTTCCTAAAAACAATATAAATAAAGATACGTAAGCAAGTTTGTTAATTTTAAGTTATTTACCAGAATTTGAAATAGATCCTGTCTTGTCGATAATGTTGATGCTACCACCACCATTGCTAATAGAAGCCTCAGGTGAAGCCAAGATTTTGGCTTTCTTTAGTAGGGGCGCATCGTGGTTGGCAGACGACTTCGTGTTCAGATGAACAGAAGCGGCTACTCCATTTGACACGCCTAAATTTGTATTAGCAACCGCGCTGCTAGGTGATTTACGTTTCTTCCCAGGTGACAGAAGTTCCTCAGACTCCTCGTCGAATACTTGAAAAAGAAAACGCACACATGCATGCAAGAACAAGCATAAAGAAACAGTATATTGAAAAACAAAATGCATACACGCACGCATCCAGGTACAATTAACACAGACGCGGAGATAAAGACATTACTTGACGAACGGGAATTGCTTCTATTGAGACTTATAGACTTATAAGTCTTGCCTCGTCGTCATTTTACTTCCTTTTATTACAAACGAATTATCAGTAAGAAGACGTCGTAAATACCACAGTTCTTTTGGCACCGGCACATGTGTACGTGAGTTCCTTATCTAAGCTCGTCAATCTATTAATTTCATCCAGTTCTTATCAATCAACAAACTCGGCCAAGTGATAAAGATAAGGATTTCCAACTCATAAGAAAATTAGAAACTCTAGTATTAAAATACTAAAAGAAACGTTTAAAGCAGTCCTTCAATCTGGGGAGTAAACCTTCTAACTTAAAGGAGAAAACAGAACCCTTACACGCATCAGGAGATTATGAAATCTCACACAATGATTGAAATCCTATGTATGTTAGTGGAATCATGATTACAATTAAGGTAGGAACAAAACATAGAATATTATGTAAGTATGGACATGTTAATAGATCTGATCTTGCCCGACAATAACTGGAGACTGGACATACAATTAGCAATTATTGGCGCCGTCGAATATCCATTTGTAGTCGTGACAAAAAAACGAAAATAAATGAACAATTTAATGACATTAAGCTGAGATTTGATAGTATCAACCGTCATTTATCGTTACTTTATTACAACCAGCGCCTCTATTCCGTGTAAAGTATATTACAAACCTTTTAATGCTAATTTTTAACTTTCCTTAATATACCACTTTTAGTGGGCAGTTGCTTTCCTAGATTTCAGTTATTTAAACTTGGTGTGTAAAGAATAGCCACAAGATCATTTATTCTACCGTTATTTGACTACCTGTAATCCTGGATTACATGGACTCCTGGACAGTACCCCGTACTTCCGAATGGCTAATGAGCTCTCAACAGCCACCGGCAACCATACAACTTACTGCTGCCTTGCAGACTACGCTTGGATGTGCAAAGGCTAGAGGTGCGTCCTCGATCAAAAAGCCGAGTGGTGAGGGGACACCACTTGTACCAAATTCCCAAGAAACTCCATGAAATGTGGAGCCGGCTTATCCTCCAAAAGGAGTCAGCCGCAGTAAAGTAAAGTAAAGTATTTGACTACCTGTGTATAAAATTTTCAATGACTGCACCTTCCCAACCCCGCCCCATATTAGGTTTACCATTAGTGACTTTCATTTCACATTTCAAGCAAAATATTATTTAACATGCAAGCCTGGAGTTAGTGATTATGAATGTACTTGTAACACACGCGCACACACACACACAACCTTCAAGTCTGACGTTGACACTGTGAAATAAAAATTATAGCTAACTGAATGATTAAGTCAGAGAAACATGCACGGTTACGTGATTGCTTTGATATCAGCAAAACATAACTATACAAAAATCTATTTAAACGAAATTTATCTTTAACGTTTGCTATAAAGAGCAATCGACTGATCAAGAAAGTCGGAGGTTTCGAAGGAGTTTGGCAGGGATTATGAAGTGGAGGAATAAAGACTGCGTTAATAGTGTTGATGCCTAACGAGGCCACCCATACCTATTGCTAGCATGCACCAGAAGTTCCAACAGACATCCCGAATCCGCATAAGCATTCGACCAGCCATCTCGTTGTCAAATACTATTGCCATCAATATCGATCACGCCACTCTAAACTACTACTAATCACGAGGTCGTCATGACAGCATCAGTTGAAGAGAACCGGGCAGAAAGCAGGCTAAAGTGTAAAGTATATACTAAATCAGCCTTTCAGACTTTACTGGACACAATGCACGGTAGACCTAGATCTGTTATTAATTAGTCATGCGTAATTGTAATGGTAAACCAGCAATTTTTATGAACAATTCACTCAAATTTGAATAACAGTCCGCTAGAATCCACCACACCGATCCCATAAGAGGTCCATTCGTGTATGTGTGCATAATAAATCCGTCATATCATCGAAAAGAAGTAGCAAGCAACTCACCCTCAATGTAGCCAGTATTAACGTGTTTGTCGTCCTCGTCATCGCCTAGTAATTCAGCCTCGTCCTCTGGTTGAAGTTGAATTTCATCAGCAACGCTACTGTCTAGTTTTGAAAATGTATACATAAACATACACAGGTAAATAAGCTGGAAAAGGGCAAACTGTTTACTATGTATTAAAAGACGATTATTCGTTAAATTTACATCATATACCAATTTGAATTTTATTCAATCAAAATTGTGAGTAAGCTACAGATTTATTTGTGGTATAGAGGTCAAAAACTGGTAAAGATATGCGAATTATCAAAGCTGTTTGTTGTGACATTCTCGGCCAGCAGCCGAATACAAGGAAAGAGAAAATTTTACACGATTGTAAAATTGATGACTGACTTGCATGTGAGACCATTTTCGCTCTTTTACCTTTCATGAAAAACATCTACTATGAATGCCCAGTGCATCCTCACAGCCATTGCTAATCTTTTAAACGAATCTAGCAAATTCATAGTTCAGACAGCCAAATGAACAAAAAACCCAGGAAGTAATCTGTGTATTTCGAAAACTAGGATTTCTACGAGGCGAGACTTTGAACAAAACGAAGGCAGTTTACGAATAAATATTGACATGAATTATGCTCTTCTTAGAAGATAACTGTTCGATGTATAGAAATTAAAATAATTCATGCTTTACTTATGCGCGCGAGAATTAATTTATGGATATTTTTCATTGTAGAACATCCAGTGCAAAAGATGGCATTCGTGTACGACTCTGAACATCGTTAGATCGTCAATAAGTTACATTGTGATTTCGAGTTATCATAACGGACGTAAGCTTTATGCATCGGTTTAGCGACCAACGTTATGAGATTGTGTTTACATGCGTCCCTGTGTGGTTTTGCGTTGACTAGTTTCTTTTTTCTATCAATCAAGCATAACAAATATATGCATATAACAAGGGATAAATAAGTAAATACTTAATAGTGGTGTTTAAATAAAGTCGTATCCATAGAAATTTCTTCAACTTCCACAGAGGGGTCATATTTAGAAACTCTAGCATTCTTCTTGAGTAAAACTTTGCCAGGAACAGTAAGCCAGGTTGGGAGTGTGTTACCAAAAGTCGACCTTCTATTGTGTCGAAAAAGACGCTCGTGAGGGGTTTCGTTGGTAGATGTGCACAATAATGAAAGGATTGAATGTAATGCGTCCAGCAGCACGCATTCCCAGTTTTCAACTGAAAGCCTTTTTGATCTGAGAGTGAGAAGGATCGATTTACATAAGGTACCATTCGTTCTTTCTACCTGTCCATTTCCTTTGGGATTATAAGGAGTCGTTCTACTCGAAGCTATACCTTTTACCCGAAGAAAATTTTGTACCTCGGTCGACATGAAGGGAGAACCTCTGTCTGAGTGAATGTACGAAGGCATCCCAAACATTGCGAATATTTGACACAGTTGAAGTATGACGGTGTGACTGCTAAGGTCAGGACAAGCAAATGCAAAGGGAAATCGAGAATATTCATCGATGACCTTCAGTAGATAACGATTACGAGTTGATGAAGGAAGAGGTCCTTTAAAATCCATAGATAACCGCTCAAACGGTTGGGTAGCTTTGATTAATTGGCCTTGAATTGCCGAAGGATATCTGGGCTTGATTTCAGAGCACACTTCACAACTCAAGGTCATTTTTCGAATTTCATCAATAGAATATGGTAAATTACGAGATTTCATAAAGTGGAGCATACGAGAAATTCCAGGATGACAAAGAGAATCATGTATTTGTTTTAAATTCAGTCCATTTAGAAGCGCACCACAACAGGATCGACTTAGTGCATCTGCTGCTTTGTTATCTTTTCCGGGTCTATAAACAACATCGAAGCTGTAAGGTGATAATTCCATTTTCCAGCGCAAAATTTTATCGTTCTTCACTCTTCCTCGATTTTGATTGCCAAAAATAGAGGAAACAGATCTTTGATCAGTGACAAGTTTGAAATGATTACCCAAAAGTAAATGCCTCCATTTTCAAATAGCTTCAACCACGGCATAGGCTTCTTTTTCAACAGCTGAGTGATGTTTTTCAGATGGCGTCAACGTCCGAGAGAAAAACGCCACGGGTCTTCATCTTGGTTCAAAGTGGCAGCAATAGCTACGTCCGAAGCATCAGTTTCGACGACAAACGGAATATCACAACGAATAGAAGCTAGAGTTGCTACGGATAATTCTTTTTTAAGATCATCAAAATTTTGTTTCACAGAGACGGGCAAAGGAAAAGTTCGATTATGAACGAGTGAGTGAATTTTATCGGAGAAGTTGGAGATCCACGGCGAATAATAAGCGAAAAATCCCACAATTCTTTGTTGCGATTGCGCATTCGACGGTGGTGGGAGATCTTGTAAAGGCTTTAATCGGTCAGGATCAGGTTTAATTTTTCCATTCGATATTTGAAAACCAAGGAGAGTAATTTCTTTAGCTGCGAAAATGCTCTTTGATTCATTTAAGGTCAATCCATATTTTTTAGCGGCATTAAGAAATTTGTTGAGATTTGTTTCGTGTTCAAGCGTATCTCTCCCGCAAACTGTCACATTGTCCACATAGACAAATGTATCTGTGAGATGTTCCTGTGCGATTATATGATCCATAGTTTTTTGGAAACATGAGACACCATTCGTCACTCCGAAGGGAATGCGACGGAATTGAAACAAGCGTCCACACGCTTCGAAAGCAGTAAATACCTTTTCATGTTCTTGGATAGGTATCTGGTGGTAACCGCTTTTGAGATCCAAAATGCTGAATATATGATATTTTGAAATGGTTTCAGCCATTTGGTCTATTTTCGGTAAAGGATATGCGTCTAAGAGTGTGAATTTGTTGACCGTTTGGCTGTACTCCACAACCATACGTTTCTTGTGATTCTCATTCGATACCACGAGAACTTTGCTCTCCACGGGGATGTTGAAGGTTCGATAATGCCATCAGAAACTAATCTGTTTATTTCATCCCGGATAAATATTTCATCCATTCGATTGTACCTTCTTGATTCCGTAGCAATAGGCCTCCAGTTAGCAGTTAAATGGTGGAAAAGAGGCGGGGACGTAACAGATGCAGGTTTCGGTAAACAGACGGCGAATGACGATTTATGACCACCAAAAGAGATATTTACACTTTTATGCAATCCAAGGAAGTCATGACCGAGGAGTACGTCAGTACAAAGATCAGAAAGTATAGATAGCTTGATATTTTTTATAAACACATGATTTGTATTGAATCGACACAAAACAATGGCCTTTGGTATGACTCGATAATGAGCTAGACGCCATGGTTATTGTTTCTCGTGAGGAGTGAATTTTTCAAAACGAAGGCTTCTGAAACATAACTACAGGAACTGCCTGTATCAACGAGAGCATGACAATTTATGTTATTGACTTCTAGATTTATTACACATTTGGTGAGACAATCAGGAGCAGCAGCTAATACAGTTGCAGATATGGTAGGATGAAGCGTCGAAACCACTGGGCGGTGATTCTTAGAGCGACATACCTTTTGAAAATGTCCTTTGTTTCCGCAACTTTTACAGAAGGCGTTTCTGGCCGGACATTTCCATCTTAAATGATAATCGTACCCACAAAAGTCACATTTTTTTTTAACAGCAGCAACAAGATTATCTGTAGATTTATCGGAGGTTGATGAAGGACAGAGTGGCTGAACCGTTGCAGTGTGTGCAGGATTCAAACAGTTTTGATATGATAATGATTGCTTTTCCGCCATTTCGAGACCACGTGCTTGATTAAATGCCGCTTGAAAATTAAGTGAGTTGTGTTCTAAGAGACGTTGTCTGATTGAATTGGACTGGATTCCATTAAAGAAGGCATCGCGTAGAGCATCGTCTCGATTTTCCTCGGCCGTAGTTGGTTTGAAATTGCACTCCCTAGCTAACGATTTCAGAATCTGAACAAATTGATCCAATGTTTTTCCATTTTCTTGTTTAATAGTCGCGAGTATATGACGAACAAAGACTTCATTTTTCGGTCTGACATAGAGATTCATTAGAGTTTTGATAACATGATCATATGTATCACAGTCAACGATGTGTTCATATACGTTAGGAGAGACGTAGGAAATAAGAGTGTCTAATTTATCCGGATTCATGGATCCGACTGATTTCAGGAGACCACAGAATGTACGATACCAATGATTCCATTGTTTTGCTGCATCTGGTGCCCTAGGTTCAACATCAAATCTCTCTGGTCTGAGTAGGCGTTCCATGATTGGGTTATATGATGAATAAATTGTTCTGAATCACAATAACAAGCACAGCAAACGGGCAGAGTGAGTCGAAAAGTCAGAAGAAAGAGTTGCCTAAAATATTAGGCTTTATTCATCATATAATGCAGATATACATGCTAAAAGACAAAGCAAAACATGTTAGTATACGAACGGTGTGAATATAAATGTGTGTACAAATAAACAATCATAGCAACGAAATGAGAACAAGCGTGTTAGACGCGAAGTGCGCGTTTTAGTTGCTAAGGAAATCTGGGCCATTGGCATCTAGGTAGAGTGCTCATCGACCTTGGCTGTCAGACAGTCTGAGGAGTATAAATCTGAAAACAAACCATCTCCACTAGGAATGGGCGACCTAGTGTTCTTTTACAACCCACAAATAACGACAAACAAAACTAATTGTAATGAATACATACTGCATCAGCTGTCGTGCAGGATAAAACTGATCACCTTACCTGCTGAGTCGTGCAAGGTGGATAAACGAAATAAGGCTACCGCAAACACCTTCAACTCCGATTCCGCTTCTTTTCCTTTCCTTTTCTCTTTTCAATCTAAATATAAATATGTTGGGTGCTCAATTGCTGGTTGACAAATACCAAAGATAGTTAAAGTAAAATACCATTCATTATATATCAAGTAGGCTTTAACGACAGCGGACTTTATGTGCGAACATTGACATAAACTGTACAACGAGAAGCTCTTGTACGAAAGTTGGATAAATTAGAAATCTATGCATATCGTGTATCTGAAACCAGAAAACAGGATTCAAGGAGGATTATCGGCTTTAAATCAATGGTTATATGGAGTTCTATCAAACCGGTAAATGATGTGACGAGTTTTCCCTTAGCTTACGAGCTGGCGTTTCCCTAACGTAAATACACCCGATAAAAGCAATACCAGAAGTTTTAATCAATTTTAATTTCGTTGTACCTTCATATGCTCCCATCGATTGCAGCACCGACGATAGCAAGGACGCTTTTTACGCTGACATAAACTCGTTACTAAGTAGAGCAAGAAGTTCAGATTTAGTCTTGACTATGCGTGATATGAATGCTACAGCCGGACGCTTAAGTAACACAGAATTCCATTTGGGCGCATCGTTAGTGGTGAACGACTGATGGATAGCTGTGCGGAACATATCTCACAATTAAGTGGCACAAACTTCAGACTTAGTGTGGGGCGTTGCACCACACGACATCCTCCAAACCCCCAGGAAAAAGGAAGTATTCAAATAGATAATATAGTAATTAATTATAGATTATGTGGTTGCACCAAAAATTGTCGTTCGTTTTGTAACACTTATGTCGACTCGGACCTTGCACTTATCCGTAGAAAAATAAATGTGAATAAACAAACAAGTAAACTCGCACAACTGTCCTTCCCACAAAAATATAAATATATTCTGATTTCAAAGTTCACTGATTTTGATGGCGAAATTCGAATATAATTTCAACGAAGATAAGTTCCTCGATGCACACTACAGGCACTATTGTATATGGCATTGCATGCTTCCATATCAACAATCATTGCGCCTCTGTAACATTTATGGAGATCCTCGAAACTACACTAAAAGCATGTCTACATGAACAATGTTGAATAATAATCTCGAACAACCATCAGAAGTAGAAATACAGGAGGAAATAAAATCTCTTAAATGTCGCAAAGTATCATCATCATCACCATCAACATACACAGACATACAAAAGCCAAAATTGACTAATGTGTCACTGCCATATAACCATAAGAGGCGAACATTGTAATTCGTATTGTTTATAATTAAATGTGAACTGTCAAAGAACATTAGGTCGCCCATTCCTAGCGAGGATGGTTTGTATTCGGAGTTTATCTTCTACTATACAGTCTGTCAACCAAGGCTGATGAACAGTATCTGCCCAAATGCCAGTGGCTAAAGTTTCTTTCAGCAGCCGAAACTTGCCCTACGCATCTGGCACGCTTGTTCTCATTCCGTCAAACACATTTAACAATAAAAGTCGCTGCACTATTAGACCAAACTCGAGGATTTACGTTGGGTTGTTAAAGGATGCTGGCTATATAATTTCTGGAGCATTGGCTAACCTTTCTCGTACTATATGCACACGATATCGTATTGTTATTGAACAATCGAGATTCTGCTCAGGCCACCTTGAATAGATTAATAGTCGACGTTCCGTATTTCGATATTAAATTCGCACCCTCTAAATGTAAGATGCTTTTACAAGATCACTAACCACCAACTCCAACTCCTCGACTGCAAAGTGAACAAGTTTAGAAACCTCGGCAGTTCTATCAATAACTCAGAAAATATGACGGACGAGGTGAGTATGACAATCACGAAAGTTAGAGTAGCCTTCTCCAACCTTCGTCATTTCTAGAGAAATGTGAGTATTTTACTCTGCCTGTCGTGTTTGTAATTCATTTTCACGCTAGGTCTAATTCTACGCTAGCCAGATTTGGTCCCCTCGAATTGATTTTGGACGCTTAGAGGCATTAGACAAGCGTTGCTTGAGATTCATAGCATGTGTTGCGCAACACATCGTCGAAACATCACACGTATGTTTTCCAGACGTATCATTCAAAATAATTACTAAATGCAACAACAAAGGGGAGCTAGCCACAAACGAAGCCTTATGGATAAACAAATTGCAGCCGGATTTATGCAAGCAGAAAAAGCATGTTCAGGCATTGAGCTTAAACTGGAGGTGACGAACGCAATTGATTGGATCCCTTTTTCACACTCTCTCTACGTTTACATATTTCTATCTTGTTTTGCCTTCCAATTTATATATAAAGTTATGTTCATTAGTAGATACTTGAGAAGATAATGAGAAAGAAATGCTTCTTGTATCTGATATAATGTCTTTTTGTTTTTGCACATGAATATATATATATATATATATATATATATATATATATATATATATATAACAAACAACTGGCCTATATATTCAAAAGTTTCATCAACATGATACTCTAATCGACTGGCTACGAATCACACCATCCATCAACAAGGGAAGAAACAGCTGCATACACGGAGACAGAAATTTCAAAACAGTATGAGCATTCAACACTGCAATCTGCACACCCTGCGCTTTTACCAAGTTGACAAAACAAAATTGCGGAACAAAGGGAATTGAAAGACTACACTCGGAAAATTAACATTCGTATACGTAACAGCCAATAGTGCTAACAAATCTTTAAATAAAGTTTGCAAGCTTGAAGTAAACACCAATTCCATTGTATTTAACCGGTCGTCGAACAACATAACAAAACTACCGCCAGCCGCAACGCACTGACGCGTGTCGACCTTCCATGATCATCATCAGAGTACGACGGCAAACTGACTATCGAGGATCAAACCGCATTGAATATATATGGAAATCAAATTTAGATATGCGGCTCTTACCTCTAGCAGTCTTGCATACATTGAACTTGACTGGAAATGTCGGCTGCACAATTTCTATGCAGTCACGAACATAAACTGTTTGTAGCTTTCGCCACATATACATATATAGTCAATACAATTTAACAATAATTGTTTGCGCGGGTGGTGGTAACAAGGAAGGTCGAAACGCGTCAGTGCGTTGCAGCTGGCGGTAGTTTTGTTATGTTGTTCGAAGTCTGGTTAAATCTCGATGGGTTTGGTGTTTACTTCAAGGTCGCAAACTTGATTTAAATAATTGTTACCACCACCCGCGCAATCAATTTTTGTTAAATTGTATTGCCTATATATGTATATGTGGCGAAAGCTGCAAACAGTTAATGTGCGTGACTGCATAGAAATTGTGCAGCCGACATTTCCAGTCAAATTCAATGTATGCGAGACTGCTAGATGTGAGAGCCGCATATCTAAATTTGATTTCCATATATATTCAATGCGGTTTGATCCTCGATAGTCAGTTTGCCGCCTTACACTGATGATGATCAAGGAAGGTCGAAACGCGTCAGTGCGTTGCGGCTGGCGGTAGTTTTGTTATGTTGTTTGACGTCTGGTTGAATACAATGGGATTGGTGTTTACCTCAAGCTCGCAAACTTGAATTAAAGAATTGTTACCACCACCCGCGCAAACAATTATTGTTAAATAATGCTAGCAGTCGGTAAACTCTCAATCCATCAAACACTGCAATATAGCGAGAAAAGCTTCACATGCAAACATGCACACACAGACATACGCATATACACTTACGAATCAGCCCAAACAAGAAATAGAAGTAAAGCCGAGTCAGATTTGTTGCCACCCACATAAGCAAATGAAAACCCAGAATGTATATAAATGAAAGATTGTAAAGTGAAGTTTAGTAGTCTCGAAATAAATTACCATTATCCACTTTGCTATTAATGTGTATTTCCTTCCTAATTAGAAATACACTGTGTAATATTCGAAGTCAATGGACATAATAAAGATTATTAAAGAGCCAGGTCAGCCTTTTACCCGTAAGGAATTGAGTGAGTGTCAAACTTCTCGAAAGAATTAAGTTCTTCAAATCGTGTTTGCAATCAGAAGTTGTGCCAAAACCATTTCTCAAGCAATGCAGGAGAAAAAACTAGAAACCGACGTGTATATATATATATATATATATATATATATATATATATAGCACGGCTGTCGTTTAGGCATTTTATTCTTGTACGTACAGAAAATTATTTTACATTAATTTTTGCAGCACGACAAATGTTTATCCACTTTATTCTTTTGTATACACAATACTATCTGGTTTAAAATTTTGAATACTCCTCATTTTCGTACATAAGGTCATTTTTCTAGAACGGTATTTTACGTTTGTTTAAATTATTAACAATTTGTTATCATCGCATAATGTGATCAACACTCAAAAGGCTATTTGATTATAAAATGATTACACTTTCAATAAATGATGTCGTGCGTTATCATGGCAATTGGCGTTCTTGCTTTGCTCATCGAGATCATCTGACTTGCCTAACTTGCGGCGACACAAATTGGCGTCAGAACACTGACTAATGTGCTGTGTTAAGGTTTACGTACTAGATTGATGTCGAATGATAATTAGTATTGAACCAATCTTGGCTCGGAGATACAACGTAGTTCGTCCCGAATGGTTATGCTGCAACGGTACGTGAATTAATTGCTTTCAAGCTGAGCAATAATTTCACAATTAAAGACACCGTTTGAGTAAGCTTATTGTTAAGCAAATGGTTTTCTCGTGTCTACGTTCAATTTGATCGCACAAGCTCGCTTTCATGAAGTCCGCAACTTTTCAAGGATGAATTATTGTGATCAAGCCACTGGTTCAACAGGTATGCATCTGAAATTCAAGGATGCCTGTGCGCCAGAATAAATCAATGAGGTCGTCACAAATCCATTGCACAGACCCATCGTGAGGATATTCCTCATTGTATCGTCTACACGGTCGCAGTCACTCATTGCACCGCCAGCACCAAATCATACACAGATCAGCACCCTGAATACATGTAATTCGTTCACCACCAGCTCCGCGTATCCCAGTGGTCACTTCAAAGATGTGACGCATGAGCCATGGTAAATTGGTATATGCAAAATGTTTTAAACTTGCAACAGTTGCCTTTGTCAAATTGAACAAACCATTTCAGAATCTAACACTAAGCACTTCGTTCAACATTTTCGTGATATGTATATTTTTAATTATAATTTATGCTGCTGAGACTGTATTCTAGCTGCCATTGCATGAGCATTCTTTTAACAAAAGTACTTTTTCGATTTTTATTGGAACTTTTGCAACCAAAGTTACGAACCAAAAAGCTATATTCATACACAGTCGCTGTTTTCACCGTCATTACTGCCTCAATCCGCTTACAAACTCGACTCGCTAAGTAACTTTCGCTGACGTTCCGACTACGAAGCGGTTGGCTAGACAATATTATTTGGGATAACGTCCAAATGGTCAGTTCACACCGTATCTTCATTAAGCAAATTCACTTAAATATTTCAAAATATAACAGTAGACGGAATTCATTGCAGAGGCCTAGTAAACATCGACATATACGCTCCTGGAACACAATGCGGGTGCGAATTTCTTTTTATAACTTAGATTCGCTAGAGCATTCCTTGTCTGAGTTACTAAAATCGAATCTGACCGTAAACTTGAAGAAATTGTCGTTCGGTAGAATTAAGAACTAATCAAATTAGAATACTTCCACGGAAGCCCATTGTTGGTAACACCTTCAACCTCTTTTTCCTAGCTTCATACTCCAAACCAAAGCGAATACAGTCACTAACCACCTAAAAGCAACTAGCGCATCTATTTATTTATGCTTATTAAACTTTTTTCATGTGCTTTATTTAACCTCCAGCGGTTATCGTTATTCAGCATTAAAAAGTATAAATTTAACAATAATGTACCTAAAAACTTCGACCTGTGGTTAAATTAAATAGGATATAAATTTTCATTCAAAAATCTAAATGCAATAAAATGTTGAAAGTAAACACTGCGTATTGAATACTTTTAAAACAATATTCATAAACAAAACAGCATAAAACGATAGTTTTTACGTATGACGTAATTTGCAAATATTTAATTCAAAGCGGAATATAAGAAACTGCGAAAGCCAGAAAGAAATAATGGCAATCTCGTTTATATGTGTTTCGTGCTTACGGGCGAGCCAATATCATGCTAAAAAACACAAACTATACATTTCGTCAAGAAACAATGGATAGGTTGACGATACAATTCAACATTCTTAACAAAGTATATACCGATTTTAAACGTAATATTCTCCCATTAGGTAATCCCCATAAGCACGATACGTAAGCGTAAATAAGGTAATACATTTTTTTCATGACTTTGACGTATCCTCCTGATCCTGTTTGAACTAATATGTTGCTAAGTATTCCATATACAATAAGAAATTATATATATAAATATTAGTTCAACCCAAAAAAGCAATAAACAAGAGTTACCAGATAAAATGAATGAATAGCGAAAAATACCTTGCCGAAGAAGCAAACGAGCAATCAATTCCGCCCTGGTACCAGTAGTAGGAATATTGTTTTCTTTGCAAATTTTCTTCAACTCGACCAGTTTTAACTTATTCAAATCATCGGATATCTGAATAGGGCTGAGCATTATCATCAGATAATGGTTAAGCTAAAAGTTAAGTCAATTGAATCAAAAATTAAACTACTAGATAACAGTTCATTGATAAACAATTTACAGGATTAAATTTCTAATAATGCATAAATTTATAATAAGCAAAACGAAGACGCGGATGCCTAAGCGTATATTGTGCATTATAATCAGAATATTTTATTTTATAAGACTCGACAAAAAACACAAACTTTGATATTTAAAAAATATAATTTTTCAAAAGTTTAGTAATAAAACAAATAAACCTATTGTAACGACTCAGAATAATTAGTCTACATATTGCTAAAATGAAATTCAAATTTCAATACACTGTACTAATAAAAACAAGCAATATTGCCGTTGACCAATGGTGTGCGACCTTGCATTTAAGTAAGCACGATGCATTTACCATGCTACACAATTGAATATTCTGCTCTGTTCATTACGTTTGATTGCTGTTTTGTTACCCCACTTGACTGTCTACATACGCCGACTTCTGGACTTGCATTTACCACGCTGTGTCATTTCGTCGCTTTGGCTTCAGTCACGCCAATCTTCTTTTTTCTGCACAACCAGTCATAAGTAATCGATTATCAATTAATTACATGTCTATGTGCCAGTCACCACGGTTTTGCTATAGATCTTCATCAAGACAATTCTGAGCCTTCGAACAGCAACTCATCTATCCGGTTTCGCCAACTCTACGTATTCCCGTGCATCAATCAAGAGGAACACCAGCCAACAAGCCAGAATATAAAACAAGTGTCTAGAAGTACTTCTAGACACTGAAACAATATGTAAATTTTACGCATTTGCCGTTTAATGCTTTTCCGGCACTGATAATGGCCACTCACAACGACTGTTCTCAGAAAAATCTTTTATTATCCTCTTCTTGTAACGTCACACGGCATTTACCTGAATCCGGGGTGTTTACACTACATTGGCAACTATAGCGGATCATTAATTTGTTGACATATTGTCAAAATTGAATATAAAATTTAATTCGCTGTACCAATGAGAACACGCAAAACTGGCGTTGATAATTTGCGTGCGACCTCGCATTTATATATATACAACGCTACACATATTCTGCTATGTTCGATATGTGTGATTGTTGCAAATTTATTTGTGCACTGATTATTTACACCGACTGTTTTGCTTGCGTGTACTATACTGTGTCACTAATTCGTCTAGGCTTTAATTTCGCCAATCTTCTTGTTGCTGTTCATCCAGTCATACGTAATCGATCATTTACTAATCGGATTTTTACGCGTGCCAGCCATCTCGGTGCTGCCGGAGATCTTTAACAAGATTAGTCCAAGCCTTCAAACAGCATCTAAAACATCTTATTCGACAATTCTACTTATTTAGGTGAGGCTACTCAAACGATCACTTGCCAAAAACAAGACAACAGAGTAAGTGTCTAGAAAATCTGGACACCTATACGCTGCAAAAACTTATAATGTCTCACAGCATTTGCCGGTGAATGTTTTTCTGGCATTGTTAATGGAAAGCAGAGAAAAGCAGAGAGAGTAGGAATACCTAGTTACTATGAGTAAATTTATTAAGATAACTCACTGAAATGAGGCAACTAAACATCTCCACAACACCATTATGGTCAAGTTGGCATACGGACCAGGCAAGACAGCATGAGTAATACAGCTTCCTTGTGGATTTCACTGTATCACGTCATAAACACCCTCAGTAACTGCTTACCTCGTTGTCTTATTTGTTTTCTTGGTAACGTCGCACGGCAATTCCTTTTAGCTGTGGTGTTACACAACAAAAGCAATCTGGCCTGATAAGTGAAAAACCTGATTTTCTAACGCTCCAGGAGGATTACTGCGAAACGTTACATAAAGTGTCCAAATAAGTACTTACTGTTCGTGATCTTGAAGAAGAACGTAGCAAATATTCACTAGTGGCGTTCGATAACTCCTTATGTAAACATAAATCAATATTCATTTTTGGACACTGCCGGTTTCTAAAGCAAAGTAGTTTTATTTAAATATTGTAAAAATTTTCTAATTGTAAAGCTACAACCCTATTTACTAATGATAGCCCAATAGACACCAAGACTGTTTCCGACTTAGTAAATCTTTAGGTGCCTGATGGCACAGTTTTCTCTTCAACGTATAATAATAAAAATACAATGGGGTTGGTGTTTACTTCAAGCTCACAAACTTGATTTAAAGCATTGTTACCACCACCCGCGCAATCAATTATTGTTAAATTGAATTGTCTATATATGTATATGTGGCGAAAGCTGCAAACAGTTAATGTTCGTGACTGCATAGAAATTGTGCAGCCGACATTTCCAGTCAAGTTCAATATATGCAAGACTGCTAGAGGTGACAGCCACATATCTAAATTTGATTTCTATATATATTCAAAGCGGTTTGATCCTCGATACTCAGTTTGCCATCGTACACTGATGATGATCATGGAAGGTCGAAACGCGTCAGTGCGTTGCGGCTGGCGGTAGTTTTGTTATGTTGTTCGAAGACTGGTTAAATACAATGGGGTTGGTGTTTACTTCAAGCTCGCAAACTTGATTTAGAGCATTGTTACCACCACTCGCGCAATCAATTATTATTAAATTGTATTGTATATAATAAGTTCATTCTTGCGACTTCCTTTAACAAACTATCAGTGTCTTCGAGCTTAAAATTAGCCTCCATGGCAATCACAACTATATATACTTATTTAATTAAGTAATTGGCGAAGTACTGTGTACTTTTACGTAACACTGCTTACCGAATGTTTGACTTTGAGGGAGATTTAAAACGAAAAACAGAATATTTAATTTTATGAACGACTCAATATTTGAACAAATGGAAACGGAAACTCATTTTAGCAGTGATAATTTTTGAGAAGCAAAATTGGTAAAATAGACATAAGAAACAAGATGGCTACTTAGAGAAAATCACGCACGTCTTACAAAAAATACAAACAACTGAATAGTTCTCCATAGGTAAATTCTATTTCATAATTTATAGTTTACTGCAATAATTGGATAGATTTTGCTTACAGAATATACTTGGTTTATTTTTGCTCAGTAAACAAATCTGTAAACTTTGGCTTGAAGATGTAAATTGTATTTTTTTATCAGAGGTAATATTTTCTCCACATAGTTCATGATTTTCATTGTTGAATTTAGAAATAGAATAAAATAGAATATTTATTTGAATTCAAACCACAAAGCTTTCATAATACAGATAATAATATAAGGAAATGTACAATAGATAAAAGAGATTAAGTCACATATGTCCATTTTGTCACATATAGGTGTCATAATAATTTTGTTATTGGCGTTATCAGCACAAGAATGTCCTGCAGTAATATCACTGCAGGTCGCGTTAAGGTCTATAACGAATTAATGCGCAACTTTACAAAAATCAGTAGTGTTCGTCAAGGCAGTCCACCTTCCCCCTTTTTGTTTAATTTGTAATGGAAGCTATTATGAACAACTCTTCCACACATTCAGGATGCTGGTGTTGAAGTACTCTTGGGTAGTAAACTAGTTGACCTTGATTACGCAGACGATATCGTACTATTAATGGACAATCGGGACGCTGCTCAGGCCACCTTGTATAGATTAGCAGACGTCATTCTGTCTCTCTGTATGAAATTCGCACCATCTAAATGTAAGATAATTTTATTGCATCAAACAAAACTCACACTAACTCTGCGACTACAGAATGAAGATCTAGATATAGCTGACAGATTTACATATCTTATGAGCTCTATCAATAACTTAGGTAATAATTCTGACGAAGTAAGAATGAGAATCACAAAAGCTGGAGGAGCTTTCATGAACCTTCCCCATTTATATAGAAATGCGAGTATTTCACTCTGCATTAAAGGTCGTGTATTCAATGCATGAGTATGCGTAGTTTTACCATTTACTAGTGAGATTTAGCTTCTTAGAGTTGGTGATTTTAGACGCATACAGGCGTTCGACCATCCTTGTTTGAGAAGTATAGCACATCTTTGAAACCAAAAACTAATAAACAAAGTTGACAAACGTAGACGTATTTTTATATCTGCAACAAGTGTTCCTCGATAGAAAAACAAATAAGTCTCCATCAACTTTGTTGGCTCGGTCATGTTTTGCGTATGCCCTCAATTCGATTGTCCAGTAGAACTCTCATCTCTCATCCAGAACCAGATTGGCTTAAGATACATCGTGGGCAGATTTTTACATTGCAGAATCAGTTGATGTCACTTACATCCAAATTGGGTGGTATAGGACCCACTTGTCTGCCAAGGTGAGCCCACGTGCATATCATAATTCTTGGTTAGAAACCCTTAGCGATATGGCATCGAATCGAGCTCAGTGGCTGTTTTGTTGCAGACGTCTAGTAGAATCATCTTCGTAAATTTCTTTTCTTAGTAGGGCAAAGTTAGCTGCGAGGTTTGGTTTGTTTATGACGTGACACAGTTAAATCCGCAAGGAAGCTGTATTTCTGATGTCGCCTTGCCGTATGCTAACTTGGCCGTAATGGTGTTGTGGAGAGAATTAGTTTCCCTCATTTCTGTGAATTACCTTGAAAAATATACTCATAGTAATTAGGTACTCTTTCTGTCTCTATCATAAATTTCAAAAATAATTTGTGTTCAAATTATTATTTTTATCGCTATTTATATTTTTTGCTTGTTATGTTTATATTGTAACACGCGGCTGCGCGTTACAACCCACCGATTTTTAAGTTTGACACATATAGTTCTCTTTAAGGTCACATAGTCTAATTATGATTTTACACAATATTTCCCTTAATAGTGATTTCAGCAACAATCTCTGTTAGGTTCAAGCAGCTTTAATTGAGATTTCTTGAACTGCAAATTTAATTGAAATTAATAGGTGTAAACGCCCCGGCTTCAAGTAAATGCCGTACGACGTTACAAACTCGGTTAAGGTGCTCTGAATAGAGATTAGTTACTGATATGGGGGCCCTTAAAAGGGCCTTGGCGGCGTTCGCGTAAGTTATATATATGTAAGTTGATGTTCTGTTCCTTGGGTGGACTCTGGTTGTGGTTCCTGCTGTTTTTATCATGTGTGTTGAAGTTCTGCATTAATTGGCTCGTCTTGCTGGCTGAAGTGCAACACGGTGAGTAACGAATGTTGCCAATTGTTGGTGAAACAAATCAATATCCAGCGTAGGTATTGACAGCCGACAGCACAAACATGTGTAACACGAGGCAGAACGTAGATACGACCAACTGACTTGCATGGTAAATTACCGTGCTTAAATAGCATACAATATGTGTACTTACATACTATTGGTTAAACGTGGTTAAACGTGGTTAAACGGCAATTTTGCTTTTTTCTCATTGGTGCAACGTAAATAAATTTGAATTTAATTTACGCAATATATCGGCGATTGATATGTGTCGTTACAACACTTTCCTCTCTGAAAAAAGAAAAAAATATTCCTCTCTGCGAGGCTAGATAAGAAATGCATTACAGAGTTCGAACCAAGTTAAGCAAAAATATGATGAACCATAAGTGCTGGGCTTAAATATGCTTGTTGGTTGCTTCAACAATGATATGATGTCAGGTAACCACTGGGAATTACTACACAAATTGTTAGCTCTAGTGGTCGGTCATACCACGTGAGGCAAAATAGAGTAGTGAAAGATTTAGGAGCCGCAGCGTGAAGATTTCGAGGTAAATCGCCTCTGAATTTGCCAGGTTTAAGTTAAAAACCTAAGCTGGTTGGATCATTGTCAATGTGTTTGTATACGACCAAAGGAGCTAGAGTGCTCGACGTTGTAGTCATGACATTTGTAGAGTGGTCTTTGTGCAATTGATAAAGTTGAGATATGCATTGAAAGTAGCTTGTACCATGATATGAAGCTGATCACTACTTAGTGTTGCTACACGAAAGCGTTAGCTCTAAGTAGCTGGTCATACCAAAATAGGCAGTGTAATGTCATGTGTGAGAAATACATTATAATGTAAAAATATATACATTAAAATCAAAGGTAATTGCATAAAAATATGTACACGAACATTGCCTCAGAGATGGCATAATACCAAAGAACTGTTCAAAAATGCTACGCAATTGTTAGCTAAGAACAGCTGGTTATGCCACGTGAGACAAATACTAAAAATAACGAAAGGTTAAAGAAAAATTTTATAGTTAATATTAATGTTTAAAAAAAATTAATTACGCGTTATACAAAGCAGGTTGAGATTGTAGGCAGACGGAGCCTGAGACGTGTGTAGAAGGTTGAACGCTCTCAGGATCAGGTGGTTCGATAAACAGTTTCAACCTGTCTATGCTTACTGATGTCGGTGTAGCGCCTTGCATAATGATAAAGTATTTTGGTTATCTGAGTAAAATCGGGTAAGGACCGCGATACTTTGGTTGTAGTGGTGCAACAGCATTGTCGTTGCGAACGTGTACTCTCTTGCAGCTGTGGAGCTGTGGGTGAACGAAGACTGGACGAGGCGTGTGTCTCGGCTGCTGAGCGGACATGTCACCAAAATGAAGTCGAAGGCGGGTAGCTTCGTCTTGTGGGTCATCTTGTGCCGGTAGTAGACGTGGGAGCTGACTAGGCAGGCATAGATCCATGCCATACAAGAGTTGTGACGCAGACGTTTTAATGGATTCACAAGTACGGGAACGCATGGCAAGCAGAACTAAAGGTAGTGCATCGACCCAGTTACCATTAATGGACGAGGATGCTAAAGCAGCTTTGATTTCCCTATGCATTCTCTCTACCATGCCATTGGCTTGGGGATGGTAGGCAGTCGTCTGGCGTAAGATGCATCCCATGTACCGCAAGGTGGTTTTGAAACGATCAGATGAGAAGCAAGTGCCTCTGTCCGTGATGACCTCATTGGGAACACCATAATTGGATATCCATGCAGAGATAAAACCGTTAATTACTTCATCTGCAGAAATGGTGCCAAGAGGTAATGCCGCAGGCCACCGTGTCAATCTATCGATCATAGTTAGAAGGTAGCTGAAACCTTGAACCTTTGTCAGATGAACTATGTCGATGTGGATAATGGCTAGGCAAGAAGTAGACCGAAAATGTTGCAACTTAGAACGAGTGTGTCGTGTGATCTTGTTTTTCTGACAAATTGCACACTCTAAGACACATCGTTTAACATTCTGCCTAAGTCTGTGACCCCAGAAACGATCTGTAAGAAGTCAGACAGTCGCTTGGCTTCCTAGGTGAGAAATTGAGTGAATTGAATCGAAAACTTTTCTCTGAAGGCTGGTCGGCAGAGCTGGCTCGTTGGGCTGTGTACCCGTGAAGTAAACAATTGGTAAGCCTTCCCACAGACGGCATATGAACTTGGTTGGGTGACGGGCTATTGATCTTTGAATGTGAATGTCACCGCGTTATTCAGTTCGCAGGAGAGTTGGCGTTAGTGCAGGTTCACTGAGTGCCACGGAGTTGACAGTGAATGGTGACAGCGAAGGTGGTTGTAGAAAGACGTCTGGCCTGGACAGGGCATCTGCAATGAAGTTCTGTTTGCCCTTGACGTGAAAGAGGTCAAATTGCCATTCGCTTAGACGAGAAAGCTGTCTTTCCACTCTGGCAGGGTACTTGGTGATAGATGAAGTTGCGTTTCGAAGTGCGCTAACTAGTGGTGCATGATCTGTGAAAACAACAAATCTACTACTGCCAATGATGCTGATAAAATGGCGCACTGCGTCGTGGATGGCGAGAAGTTCTCGACCAAAAGTGTCGTACCTCGTTTCTACTGGTTGGAGAGTACGCGAGAAGAAACTGATAGGCTTCCGAAATCCGTCGATCTCTTGTTCCAACGTGGCTCCAATAGCGAATTCAGAAGCATCTGTCGTGAGTAGAAATGGCTTTTCGAAATCTGGATGCGTTAGCATTGTGGCAATTGCTAACGAGTTGATGGCAAGTCGAAGTAATTCCTCGTCTTCGGATGAACAAGCAATGATGGAATTCTTGCTAAGTCCTTTTCGGTTCCGCAGGTGCCTGCACAAAGGATAAATTTGTTTTGAAAGGCCTGGAAGGAACTTGCGATAATAGTTTAGTACTCCCAGGATTTTCTGCAAATCGCTCAAAGTCCTTGCTGACTTGATATTCTTGATTGAATTCGTCTTTGACGGCAACGGTTGAATACCTTGGGCCGTGATACGGTGCCCTAAGAAGTCGGCGGATGAAGTTGCAATCTGCGTCTTGTCACAGTTGATCTTGAGTCCGTGGTTGGATAAGCGCGAGAGGACATTTCATAGATGTTTCGCATGAGATTCTAGATCTGGACTGAATACCATAATGTCATCGAGATATGATATACAATAAGCAGAGTCGTCGCGAAGTATGTTGTCCATGAATCTTTGAAATGTCTGTGTAGCACACTTAAGTCCAAAAAGGCATGTAAAGGTATTCGAAAAGGCCAAATGGATTGATGACTGCAGTTTTTTCGATATCCTCTGGTGCTACCGGTATGTGATGGTACGCTTGTCTGAGGTCAATCACTGAGAAGAAATTGCTGCCGTTGAGTTTTCAAGTAAAGTGTTGATATTTGGAATAGGATATGCATCAGATTTTGTCACTGAATTTAGCTTACGGTCGTCTCCACAGGCTCTGTACGATCCGTTTGATTTTGAGACTAAGTGCAGTGGTGACGCCCATGAACTTTCGATGGTCTGATGATTCCCTCTTCCAAAAGCCTTGAGAATTCTTCTTGGGCAGCTTTCAGCTTAGCAGGAGCCAGTGGTAGCTTCTTGAGTGCAATAGGTTGTCCTTCTGTGACGATATGATGCATCGTGTTGGAGACTCGTAGCTCTGACTTGTTAAGATCGAAAAGCGATTTGTATTTTCAAAGAGCAGCTGATATCTCTGCTGAATGATGCACTGGGGTTGGCTGAATGACCTGTAACTCCAAACGCTCGGAGGCAAGTGTCAAAAAGCTTTGTTCAAGTCCGGTGGTGGGGTCGATGATCTTTTGATTGGCAAGATCAACAATGAGCCGAAATTTTAGAAGGAAATCAAGACCTATTATATTATGTGAGACGTTGGCAATGATGAAGTTGTGGGAAAATTCACGTCGTAGACCTATGTTGAGTGTGCGGTATTGGCAGCCATAAGTTGGTATGGGCTCGCCTGTGGCTGTTGCGAGAAGAACGCCTAGCGACATCTCGGCCATTGAATCACCTTTGAGAACTGAGACTGCCGCACCTGTGTCTACGATGTACTCTTCGCCAGTTTGAAATCAAGAAGGTGCAGAAGTTCGTTTGGCTGTTTGGCCGGGTCATGCAAACAAGTAGGCTGGTGATTGCGACCGGCATTGTCTGTTTGGTTCTCTATGTGAAAAATTCGGCGTGGACGAAAATAGTCGACAGGGATGTCGGATTGTAGTTGGCTTCTTCCCTGTAGCGCCGTTGATGCCGTTGATGTGCAGAAAGTACGGTCTTCTACTTCCTGCGCCAGACGTTTCCCGATGCTGATGCACCCTTGTGCCTGCGGTCTGTTGTCCTCTCCGTCAGCTGTGGAAATTGACACTCATTCGGAAATTCTTCGGAACGACAAAGACAAACTTGGCAAGCATAAAAAACTTCTGGTGGTTATAACACCAGTTCTTTGGAGCATATTTATTAAATGATTGCGGAGATCTCGATCGCCGCCTACCATTATAATTTGACTTGGAAACGAATTTTGGTCGAGCATTCCATTGATTTATCTCGGATTTGGTAATGGCCAATCCTTCTAGAACTTTGGCCATGTTCGCCACTGTTCTCTCTAAAGAGGAGATTCTATCATCTTGCGGGGGTGAAGAAAATGATGATGGATTCACTTTGGGTTCCAAAACCCTATATTCTAACTCACATCTCTCAGATAAGTCATCTATAGAGTGAGTGTTGGGGAGCTGTCTGGCAAAGAGTTTTAATGTTTGGGGAAGATTGTTAATAAAACAACCTTAGCCTCATGGTCAGAAATGTTGGTTTTATACCAACGTTTCCGTAATTCCCTCGGTATTTCTATGGGGCCAAGATTTGGCATATCTAACTGCGCATATTTGTTTATTATCTGCTCAGTTTCCGTGGGTCCAAGCAAGGATTCTACCTCGTTTTGTAGGCCCAAATGGGATAAGGTAGCTTCCTAATGGCCTCAAGCTTAGGATAAATCCGTCGCTGCAATTCAGAAGGTAGTTTAGCAAAAACCTTCGACAGTTTTTGATGACTTTCATAATCAGGAAACGGGGAGAAAGCGGAGTCTACGCGCATAATAAATAACTCACTATCTCCATCCCAAACAGGAACATCAATATCTAAAATTGGACCTGACATTTTAACAATCTTACAGGATCTTAAAAGCATAAATTAAAAGCAATATGAAAATATATAAATATACTTTAACGAAACGCTTACCCACAAACAGCTTCCACAGTTGAATAAGAGCAGAACAAAAAGTCACTGTTTCCAAAAATCCGAAGTTGAGTTGTTGAGTACGTACGGTGCCGTTTTGTACGTAGAAAAGATGAACAAAGGCCCCGTTGGCCTTTGATGCCGATGTGTTATTATTATCCCCACAAATCCACGAATATATACCCAACAGATTTCCCAGAAATCCACGATCAGGGTAAAGAAAACACAAATGTTAATCTATTATTATTATATCCCCCCAACACAAAACACGAATATATATATATATATATATATACCCAACAAAATTCACGATCACGGTAGATAAAACGCAAATCTTAATCGATTTTTATCCCAAATAGATGAAAAAGGAAGTCAATTTTATTTATACCAAAAAAATCAGAACAATAATCAATATCCTGGCGCGGTCGCCAATTTTGTAAACGCCCCGGCTTCAAGTAAATGCCGTACGACGTTACAAACTCGGTTAAGGTGTTCTGAATAGAGATTAGTTACTGATGTGGGGGCCCTTAACAGGGCCTTGGCGGCGTTCTCGTAAGTTATATGTATGTAAGTTGATGTTCTGTTCCTTGGGTGGACTCTGTTTGTGGTTCCTGCTGTTGTTATCACGATGTGGACAACTTGGTTGAAGTTCTGCATTAATTGGCTCGTCTTGCTGGTTGAAGAGCAACACGGTGAGTCACGGATGTTGCCAATTGTTGGTGAAACAAATCAATATCCAGCGTAGGTATTGACAGCCGACAGCACGCACATGTGTAACACGAGGCAGAACGTAGATACGACCAACTGACTTGCATGGTAAATTACCGTGCTTAAATAGCATGCAGTATGTGTACTTGCATACTATTGGTTAAACGTGGTTAAACGTGGTTAAACGGCAATTTGCTTTTTTCTCATTGGTGCAACGTAAATAAATTTGAATTTAATTTACGCAATATGTCGGCGATTGATTTGTGTCGTTACATAGGGTTTTGTTTAATAAATATACACACCCGCGCGCAATACGCAGGTAACATGCAGTGGATTTATGTGACTTAACGCTCAAAGCCAGGATTTATATATTTTGTATGAACTAATAATTCCTACATGACCACTAACAGTGAAATTAAGAATTTAGGTATTTATATTTTATGTATTTCTCAATCATTTATCCGAAACCATAGAGTTCAGTGGATTTATGTGATTTAACACTCAAAACCTAGCATACTATGGATTATTGTAACAACACAAAACTTGGATTTATTTGTTGTGGTTATTGTGACTACTTTTATACGATTTTTATCTTTGCTTTGCAACATTTTAAAAATAAAACAATGTCTTTGTGATTGTGCCTTCTCACGTCAGAGGGTTTAATATTTTTGAGGGCTTGGGAGACAGTCCCAATGTCTTTGAGACGCGGCCTTAAAGACATCTTGCATCAATACTCTGAGTGAACATTTTCGCCACCATAGCAGAGCCTGCAACGCGCCGTTAAGCAGCGCCTGACACCAGATCAGAAAGACAGGTTTACAGACTTGATGAGCCAGATGTCCTTAGATAGTCGCACGCCTTCCGAGCTATAAAGGGAGATGGAGCAGAAAATCTGAATTCAACCTGCCCAAGGAAATCTTGATGCGACTATTCATTCAGAAGCTTCCTCAGACACTCCTAGAGATGGCCACATTTCTGTGCGAATCCGTTGAAGTGAAAGACGACGTACTGCCGGCACGTCAAGACAAGTGGTGGAAGAAACACCACTGCAGCTCACCTGCCTCAGAGTCAGGTTACATCATCTCACGACTGTCCAAATCTCAATACACATCATCATCTGCAAGAACTAATGTCACCAATGAGCGCCTCATCCGACTGCTCGAAAGCCTCACCGTCAGGCCAGCTTCGGCCTCAGTCGATGCCTTCCACTATAGACGCGATCAGAGCAGGCGTGACCAACGTCGACATTCGCCCCGAAACAGCACCAGGAGCTCGACGTCCAGAGGCCACGCCACAGTTCCACAGCTAATGGCGGAGTGGTGTCCGAATCACCGCGGATATGGCCACTCCACGCGCTATTGCCTCAGTAATGGCTGCACATTTCCGCACACAGACGCGACGTTCAGATGGGCGCTGTCACCTTTTACAACTCAGGATGATCTGCCCATGGAGGGTTCGGAAAAATAATGTGGTCAGCCTCTACTACGGCAGTAGCTGCTGATCACGCGAAGATTGTTGGCCGTCCCACTTCTGATGGCTCGAAGCACGTTGATTTAGCGGTAGAGCGCAATCAAACTATTGCCTTTACAGCGACTGCTCCAGTCAAGTCCTGCTTCTAACGCCCAAATGACAGCAACCAGTCCCATCGTCAGTTGCCACTATCCACATCCTTCCTCATCCGTGACGCAAACTCTGGCGAGTTATTTCTCATACAAACTGGATCAGATGTAAGCTTACTACGCCACAATTATTTTGAACACACCCACCCAGTCAACACTAGCAGTTTTACCTGTGCCAATGGCTCCAACATAACGACGTTTTGGGTCCAAGTACACACAATCTCGTTGTCCAACTCAAAAAGATGTTTTAATTATCCTTTCATCATTGCCAGCACGACAGGAAACATCATTGGACGTGACTTCCCCGAACACTTCGACCTTACAATACGTCCAAGAACACGAGAGATACGCACTGCCGACAATCAGTTGCTATCATCAGCGCTAAAACACACGACTCGCGCCGAGGCAGTCTCATCTATTCAGCTAATTCTTCCAGTTCCTCATGTATCACGACTGGACGATGTTCTGAAGCGAAATGAAGAGATTTTCAAACCTATCACCTTTATGCCCGATCTCAAGAGGAAGTGTGCCATCACAGCTCATAGTATCATCTTATTGAAACCACTTCCTCATCCTCCCAGAGCACGTCCATTGGCACCACACAAACATAAAGCCGCCGAGAAAGAATTCGACATGCTACGTCAATAAGGAATCTGTGCACGATCCAGCTAATCATTTGCGTCGCCTGTGGTAGTGATACCAAAGAGTGAACCCGGAACATTCAGAGTGTGCGGGGATTATCGTATTCTTAATTCTTGCACACAGTCTGATTTGTACATCCTGCCTAATCCAGCTGACCCACTCAGATCTCCTATCGGTCATGCTGTGCACTTAAAACTCGACCTAGTGAAAGCTTACTACCAGGTACCGATGGGCAAAGACTCAGTGTCCTATATTGCACTCAGCTACACAGGAGGTGGAACTCACGAATATCATTATATGCCTTTTGGTATCACGAACGCATCTCAAACATTTCAACGCGTAATGGACCGAATACGAAATGGTCTACCATTTGTAATTCCATACTTAGACGACATTCTGGTATTCTCCAACTCAATGTCCGAACATATGCAGCATATTGACATTGTACTCGCACGTCTAAAAGACTATGGCCTCCGGCTTCATGGCAATAAATGTGTCTTTGCAAAAGATCAATTGAATTCCTCGATCATCAAATTTCCGAGAAAGGCATGACAACTATACTTGCTAAGGTTCGTGCCATTCAAGATCTACAGGCTTTAAACACCGTTCCAGCGTTACGACGATTCCTGGGCAAGATGAACTACTACTACTCTCGATTCGTAACTTGCCTTGCCATGATTCTGGCACCTATTCACAAATAACTTGTGCCAATAAGCCGTTTTGTCAAGAAATCACAACTGATTCAGCTCAACGTGGACGAAAAGCAGGTTTACGAGGATGCCAAAAGGGACTTATGCAAAGCGACCGTGCTACATTCTCCTGATTGGTTTCAACATTTTGAATTGATCACTGACGCATCCGACGTTGCCACATGCGCAGTACTTCAACAGTTCATCAGTGGCATACACCAACCTATCACGTTCTACTCGCAAAGCTACAACCTCGCGAGACGCGATATGATACACTTGGAAAAAAGATACTCGCAATCTACCGGTCAATCCTACACTTCCACACCTATCTGGTTGGCCGAAAGTTCAAGATCTACACCGATCACCTTCCTCTACTTCCGATGCTCAGAGAAAAGAAAGAGTATTTATTTTACGACGTGTCAACTCGCAACTTACAAGAATACACGAGTATAAATATGAAGTCACTCACGTCAAAGGATCAGAAAACGTTGTTGCCGATTTCCTGAGCCGTCCTGCAGAACCCTGTGCTTCTATCACGTGTACTTCACCTATAATTACTCAGGAATTGCAAGCAGCACAGCAAAATGATCCACCACTTCGGACATTTGATGTCAATTGCCTGAAATCATTTGATTATGATGGAACTCTACTGCAGTGTAAAATAACTGGTGTGGGCCCTCGGCCGTTTATACCTGAAAAACTCCATCATAAGATAATTGAGGTTTACCACTCAATGAGCCACGCATCTGGCAAATCCTCACTGGAAATGTTATCCACACCGTATTTTTGGCCTGGCGAGATGTCAAGATGTGGTCAAAACAATGTCAGAAATGCAAAGTGACGAGACACACCAAAACGGCACCACAAGTCATCCAAGTGTCCAATGTACGGTTCACGCACATACACGTTTATCTGGTAACCTTAACTGCCGTGAACAATATACGCTATCTACTGTCAATACGGGATCGCACCACTCGATGGTATGAGGCCATACCACTGCCAGATATGAAGCAAGACACTGTTAGTTATGCTTTAGAGCTCAATTGGTTCGCTCGGTTTGGTGCTCCAGCTGAAGTGACAACCAATCGTGGCGCACAGCTCCTCAGCGAAGAGTTTGCTTCCCTACTGAAATACTATGGTGTCAAACACTCCCTGACCGCGGCTTGTAATCCTAGAACAAATGGTTTCGTCGATAGGCCACATCGGGAACCGAAAGCGGCACTCAAGGCTAGTCCCGAAGAAGATTGGCTTGCGGCTTTGCCGTAAATACTTCGATCAATGCGTACAAGACCTCGAGAGCCGATCAAATGTAGCTTCGCAGAAATGGTATTCGTCTACGGCTGCCAAGCGAACTAGTCCAATCACGCTCTGCAACTGCGATAACGATGAACGATCCGGCATTTCTGTTTCCACTTCGCAGTTACCCACAGTATAACGCTCAGAATCGGCCGATCTGTCCTACACGTCAGCAACATGGTCCAATCTATAATTTATATATATTGTGTGATCTCACCTTTGTTACATAACCACTAACAGTTCAATGAAGACGTAATGGATTTATATGTTGTGTATTTATCAATCATTTATCCGAAACCCTACAGATCAGTGGATTTATGTGATTTAACACTCAAAATCTAGCATACGGTGGATTAATGAGACAACGCAAAACTTGGATTTATATTTTGTGCTCAATGCGACTGCTTTTATACGATTTTTATCTTTACTTTGCAATATTGTGTTCAATAAAACAGCTACATTTCAAATGAGCTTTCTCACATCACCCTTTGGAAAACGGCCAGGGTTTAATCATGAATGCAGATCGTAATAACAGCTACCAGGTGTGTGGTAGGAGGGCATACCTTCACTAAATAGACAACTAGCAGGCAGAATCTCTTACATTATCTACAAATCTCCTAAATGTATCGAGTTAACGACTGCACTAATCGCAACAGTATTGATAACAGTATACTTTTCACAATCTACAGACTAGACGCAAAAATATTTACCAAAGTAAGTAACGTCTCCGATCCTTTCGATATGTTTGTTTTGGCTTCATGGGCATTCACAGAAAATTTAAAAGCTACTTGTCTGCTTTAAAAAGATACATTATGGACAAAAACAAATAAATCCTTTGAGCTATTTGTGAACTTGCTTCACAGGAGGTATCAGATAAAAAGAACAGCGCAGACAACTGGCCTATTACGCCTGAAAAAGATATAAAATCAAATTCTATCCATTTTATGATGGAATCTTTTGGGCGTAATATCTCTCAAGATGTAGCTTACAGTAAATTTGTGGCTAAAATAGCAGCTAGATTAAGATTCACGATCGATGAATTTGAAACTTTAGAATTAGTGTGGCGATAGAAGCTTAACTGTTTGTACTTTCAACGTCAAACAGTTGGGTGTCGTAACAACATGCTGTAACCTAGAACAGAATATAAGGAAAATTTGAAGAACATTCTATCGTACTAAATGAGCTTAATAGATAACAGAAGCACGTCTGTAGGAGGTTTGAATCTGGTGAAAACTTGTCTCTTCCAAGCTAAGTGGCGATGCAACATGTGTCATCGTTGAGGAGATATGTGAGCGTTGTATTTCGCATCGTAATTGTGGAAGCTTCGGAAAGTACCAAGGTAATAGATTAATTTTTCTGCGGAAGCGTGATCACCGGTGTTAAGATAGTACTCTCGAGAAAACGCAGAGAACTCTATTATTAGAATCTATATTGGTGTTTGCGTTTCGGCGGCTTCAAGGTGTATCTATTAGAATTTGCTTGAAATCATCAAAGTCATGCTCGGAAGCTTTGGTGAGAGATATGTATTATAGTTTGATTGCCAACAGGGATGTGGAGGAATATTCTGGTTAAAACAAACAAAAAATTCGTCATTCAGGACAAACTAACTGGACTTAAATACTTAATGCAAACGGGTGCAGAATTGAGCATAGTGAGATCCGATACGACGGAAGTAGATGGGCCTTGGATGAAGTAACGACTATGAGCCACCAACGGAAGAACAATATCGGACATATTCACCAGGACATTGTCAGTGGCATCAGGGCAGAAAACTGTTATAAGCAGAATATTTTGTTGGCTGATGTGAGGGCCAATATCCTTGTGATAGAACTTAAATCAATTTCAACTTGCATTAAGTCCAAAAACCCTGACTATTGGACAATACACGGGGCAGTGACGCATACTTCGATTGGGATCACATTGATTAGGCGAGTTAGCCTAACCTGACCAATCGTTCCCAAATTATAGTTTAAGAATTCAAGGAGTACCGGGCAATATTTCAACAATTCAGCCATAGGGACAGTTTCACGTAAGAAGTATAACAGTAGTTTCAGGCCCATAGTGTTTTACAGTAAGAAACTCCAAATCTCAGAAAAGCGGTATGGCAATTTTGGATATGATTTATTTTCAGTTTATGCTGCAGTACTAAAGTTTGAGAACTAATTGAACAGACATCATTGTACGGGTTTGGATGATCATAAGCCGCTGAAAAGTATCCTAGGTAAGAAGAATAAGCTTAATTATTCTCGGAGGGTGAATTCACAAATAATCTGACTAGCAGAATTCGTCTTCACTATCTTTCAAATCACCGGAAAGAAAAATGAGGTGACAGACGCTCATATCAGACACAAAGAGGTGGATATAGTTCTGATCCCGCTAGAATCGCTCGTCAGCTCAATTGCATCTGCTATCGATTTTGTCCAGCAATCAGTTGATCCTTTAATAGTAACGTTAGCAAAAAAACCAGCATATGCACGAAAGAGGATTGGAAATAAGTGGTTACTTTGCAAAGTCTCAAGGAGAAAACCCAGACCGTATAAACCGTTGTAATTACGATACGAAATATTTCGTCAGATAGATGATCTGGGTCGCCGTTTCATTATAGTTAATATCAAGTCGGACAAATGTCTCGATATACGAACTGGCTTGGATAAAAGACTATGTTCTTTGTAAAACGGGAAGTATTCGGTGACGAACAAAGACAAAGATAAAGGCATTAGGAAGGTGAATGTGTCGTTTTATGCACGTGAACATCGACATCGTAAGAAATACCTGAAATTTATTTTCAGAGGTGTATCCTCGCGATGGTTGGCCATTTCGCTCGTCAGATTTAGGTTGCGATCGTAAAATATATGACAACCAAGGAAGTTCGACTTATGTTTCAGAATAATTTGGTTTCACGTTTTGCTGTACCATTTGTGGTCACCAGTAGTCGTGGTAGTAATTTTACGCCTGCACTATTTATCCGGTCGTTAATCGTCATGGCGTTTTAAGTACGGCGAACAAGTGCACGTGTTCCCAGATATAATTGTGTATCTGAATTGCTGTATATGGTACTAAAAGCTATATTAAAATGCACTGAATTATCTAATTGGGTGCATGATTTTCCTAAGATTTTTCTGGCAATGCGAAACAGATATATTTTATATCTAGGAACGTCAATAGCCCAGCTTATACATTGAGAACTATTTTGGGTTACATGGTGGTTTCCTTGTAGGAGGTTTGTATTTAATGTAAGAGGTTCTGTGGGCTAGTTGTCTATTCAGTGAGTTTATGCCATCCTACCTAATACCTGCTAGATGTTATTAGGATCCGCGTTCAGAATTAATCCATGTCCCTTTCCCGAAGGGTGATGTGAGAATACTCATCCATTTTCATCCGTTTATTTCTAATGGGGTAGCCAAGCATGAATCAATTCACAGTTAAACAAAACGTACCGTGCTCTAGACGGCAACAAAACGATATATTGTCAACACAAGTAATTATCAGGAAAACAAACGTCTGAATCGTAATGAATACATGTAAATGATTTAAAATATATGACTTTATAAATAAAGCCACTGGTAAATATTGTCACTGATAATTGATGGATAAAAATCCACCGTTTGCTAGGTTTTAATTGATTTAGTTATAGTAATCCATTGAACTCTAGAATTTGTGAATGTGATTGAGGAACATCTGATGTCCTGATGCGTGAAATCATATCTGAAAGCAAAGGAAACTATCAATCCACATATGCACTATAATCCACCGCAAGTTCCCTGCGTATTGCGCGCGGGTGTGTACATTTATTAAACAAAACCATATTAATTACAATTAACATTGCAGTTCAAGAAATCTCAATTTAAACTGCGTGAAACTAACAGAGATTGTTTCTAAAATCACAGTTAAGAGAAATATTGTGTAAAAACAGAGTTAGATTATTTGACCTTAAAGAGCACTATATTTGTCAAAATTGAACATCGTTGTGCTGTAACGCGGAGCCGCATGTTACATTCTAATAGAAAAAAACAAGTTGCCTCGAATAGGATTCTAGACCACTAGATTGGTTTGTAGAATGTCTCAGGGAAAAATGAACTATTTGGCTCCAAAAAACCAAAAGCGTAAGGTTACAATTCATTGGAACTTCAGGTTTGAAGTTGGCTTTGCATTTGTACATAAACAGCGAAAACAGGCGATGTAGGAGACTGTACCATCCTATTATCCCACATTCTTGACCAAAATATATAGTGGTTAAAGGGCGTAATACCGGCCCCTACTGATGAGTCGCCAGTAAGCATGAAACGAATGTGCATGAGATTATACTTCCCGTTCATGCTGTCTTTGGTTTATCCTTCTGGTCACAACTGAACTAATTTGTTACTAGGTTCGCAAAACCTAATACATACTTGTATATATATTAGTTCTCTGCAACAAACAGTATTAATCAGGCGATATTGTTTGACTCCGTTTTCAGAAGACACATTCAAAAACAATCAAACGACAGACAAGAATGCATTAATGGATAGGAATGGCACAAAATGAGGGTGTAGTTCTGGATCGCTGCCTTGCAAAGATTTACTAGATTGAGGAGGAGACTACAGAATATTACCAATAAAATAATCATTGGCGTGAAGCGAGATGTTACGTGAGAAAAAGATTGAGAGTTAAATATACGTTCGATGAAAATGAAACTTCGTTTTAAACAATAGGGGAACAAATAGCTAACAATGGACAAATACGGTATGAAAACGAAACCTTGCTAAATTATAGAATCCTACGGGAAAACAAATTCCGGAATATTCGTCAGGACAACGAAGAATGATGATTACTTGTATGTATGGACATACATTTACAATATGATAAAGTATGTCGAGGATAATATCTCCCCATATAAAAATACATTAATTTTAATATTGGACATTTGAAGATTTCGCTGGTTTCATTAAAAAATGTGTGTTCTATAAAGTTTAAACATTCTTCTTGGAATTTTCAATAATCAAATTAAAGATTCCGATTTATTTTGTTCACTTTTAAAAATCACATTTAGATTTTTTGGGTTGGTTACTGTCTTACTCACTTGTACCAAATTCCCAAGAAACTCCATGAAAATGGAGCCGGCTTATCCTCCAAAAGGAGTCAGCCGAAGAAAAGTAAGTAAGTAAGTTACTCACATAACATCGGATTGTCGCCATGTGGAGGATGTTAAATCCTCCGCCTTATGTAAAATAACATTGACTGATAAATTTAAACCACCATAGCTGATTGTAACGAATTTTATTTAAAAAGATTTTTTTCTTTTTATATTCCAGAACATTCTTTCTTTAAATACTTGATTTCAAATTGTGCGCTATTTTCAGTTTTTAGAGTATCTCGCTACGTGTCTGGCATTGTAATTTTTGGTCTGCTGCATTTTAACGATTCTTTAATAAACGAATATTTCATCATAAAATATTTTGCTCCATCAATTGCCTTTTGTTCTAATATAAAACAAAAGTAAAGAGGAGCCTTGGAACAGGTATATTTGATTTTATCCTTGGTTCAAGTATATATCTTTCTAGATTAATTACTGTGTGGAACAGCCTTCCAACTTTCGCTTTCCCATTGCCTAACAGTAAGTATCGATTTAATTTTTATCTCATATATTCATGGATACCGATATTAAATTTGAGGACACAAATAGGTTAGTGCAGGACATAGTGGACTTGAACTTAAGTGACGCAAATAATCATATAAGCCTATCAGACTCTACTGTGAATTTTAGGACTTCCAGCGATCTGGAATCTATGGGGCTTACAGACTCGAATAGG
>JAQBSW010008218.1:0-35567 GCA_029291075.1 Eudiplozoon nipponicum | reverse complement strand
AAAATACAGTATATGATAGTCAAGGTTTTAGTTTAGCATTTTTAAATTTTGATTACCGTGACATAGTAGCAATACAGTTATAACAAATAACAAATGGTTCGATACTGTCTCTCTCCCCTAAAATATTTTGCATACAAGATGAGATGATGTATAGGTGAGGTAAGAATTGGTCTGCTAATTATAAAAAGTTATATATTGAGTTTAGTTACTGAGACAAATTCTATGATTAAAATAGTTTTGAGTCAAATATATATAAATAGAATGGTTTTGGAACGAGGTTACCACATTTGCTTAAATCTGCTATTGTGATCAGTGTTGTGTTGCCTGATGGTGGTGCTGGAAAGTAGGCACCGAAACGTCGCCAGTAAACAAAGATGTGATAGAACCGCATTTCCAGTTGAAGTAAAAATGAGTCAACCCGATAAAAGACAAAACAAAATTGGAAATTTTGAAAAATCGAATCTTTGTGTAACTGCCCGTGTACAGCTATTACCCGCGTATGCAAAACGCGGCATTGATAATTTTCTACACTATACAATTCTTAGTCTATACTGACATATGTAAGTAATTAATGGGTCAGGTGATTATATCAAGATCGCAACCTTGATTATAATATTTGTTTTTGTGTTTATATGAAAAAATTTAAGTAACTTATATGGTTAATTTTGAGCGCGTCTTCTGTTTGAAGACTTTCCTTCCTTGAAGGAGGACAACATAAACGAGATCAGTCAACCAGTACAGCTTGGAAACCCAAACACCAAAAAACGAAACTTAGGGATACTTTACATGCAAAGGTGAGAATTCTACTCCGATACGAGGAAGTCCATCGCATTTCTCCTTAATTTCCTGCAGCGAGTGTAAGAAAAAGCAGCCCAACAGAAAAATTGCTTTTGGCGTCATTACCTGCTTTACAGGAGTAAAATAATTGTATTTAGTGTTTCTGGAAAAACTGGCATAGACCAGCGGGTATTCAGGGCGTAGATTTCTATGGTTATGGGCCTAACGAATGCAATAACTACAAATATGACAAGGGAGCGAATCGATGTTTAATTTTGCGAATCATACATTTTCACGAATTACAAGGCAACGATATAAGTTTTCGAATTAGGACAGATACGCATCGTGCACATTGTGAGGTACAAGGTGAGAACAGCAAAATCGTCGAGAGAAAACACTACAAACACTTGATTTTTAAAGTATGAGATAATACATAATAACACACGATGGGCTCAAGACAAAGCAATTGGCATGAATCGTTCAAGCACTGCAGTTGTCAGACCGGATGTGTTAAGGCTGCGTGCCGCTTAACATTGTCCTAAATCTGTATTACTGTAGATGAAAACAGAAGAACAATCTTCAACACTAACCCATCGTTAACAGTGCCAGAAATTGCACAACTATATGAGCGACCAACACTGCAATCGGCACCCCCCCCCTGCGCCGTTGCCAAGGGACAGAACAAATTGAGGAAGAATGCGTATATAAAGACGACATTTGAGGAAAAATCAATCATACACGTAACAGCCAACAAAGCAAACAGTTGGTTAAAACTTAATCCATCAATAGAAGAATAAACAGATCTCAAATATCACTCTGCAATACAACGCGAATAATACCTACATGCATACAGACACATACGTATTTACACTTATTAATCAGCCCAAATAATATATATATATTCTTATAATTAGGAAAACACAAATAAGAATACTGTGGTAAATTAAAAAGGAATGGACATCATAAAGAATATATATATATATATATATATATATATATATATATATATATATATATATATATCATGGGCAAAGTAGATACGAATACCGCGATTGTGTAGTTCACCGACAATAAAAGACTGACAAGATGGGAAAGCCAGACATCTCATTTTCAAAAAATTAATGGATAGACTGTTCTTTGGTTTAAATAACACACTGGGGCCGGCAAAGGAAGCTGAAAATGCGACGTGTCGATTTGCCGTGTAATGTGAAACTCAAACGACCTGGCACATCCTGACGTCTTCTTCCAAAACACCTCTGTAACTTGTTTATTTGAGCACCTCTACTGTTGGAACAAATTGTATCAGGCACCAACGAACCTCTTATTGTAGGTTCACAGTTCCTGTTTAAGTTCGTGATCATATGCATTATTATAATAATATTATTTTCGCATTATAAGTATTCGTTTCTATTATTTTATACTTTCCAACTATTTGACTTAAGATTTCTAACAGTAAAATGTAAAAACAATGATGATGATAATGAAGCTTCATTACTCTTTAAAATCAAATTATTTTTCGCAAATTTCCGATATATTTTAAATTTAAACTATACTGCAAATGAATGCAGTTAAGCACTGGGCGATTTAAAATGCGATACGCTGATTGGCTTATTTAAACCTGCTGTTGGCAGAGTAAAGCTGTTTTCTAGAAAAGACAAATCATCTGACAGTTATTCTCATCGGGTACAAATTGATTTTGAACAAAACTTTTGAATTCTCTTTTAGGTTTTTGGAATATTCAATTTGTTAGCAAATTATAACAATTGAACGATTAAACTTGTGTTACTCATATGGAAAATTATGTCACATTTAACATTCACCCCGTTGACGTTAACACTATTTTTTGTGGTAAGAACGAAGCAGTAAGCTTCATAAAAAAATAGAAAATTTCCTCCAAAAAACATGTTGCAACGTATTTGGCACCTATTGATAAGTTACTGTTAAAACTGATAATGATAAGACATTTGCATTGACAGCATAAATTACCGGCCAGATGGTACGCTTCCAAAGAAATCAAATATCATAGTCTTTAACTAATTCAAGTCTCTCTAAAAGACCCGTTTACTGTTACATCCCCACAAACTTCCGCCTATCTAAGTGTCCCTTGATTAGCGTGAACATCGTTCAATGCAATCAAGTTGAAAATATCTGAAATACCATTTCATAATGATATTGCTGGTAGAAATCTACGAATCCAGCAACTACATTTGTCTGTATTTGATATTTATATCAATAGACAATAAGTACCATCGGCGTTCGTACTATCTGTTAAAGATAGGTATAGCAAAATGAATAGGTTTGAAAATCTCGAACGAAACTGATAAGTTAACGAAAAGTAGCTGTGAGCCGTTTGGTGCAATTTGATATCTTACAAAAATTTTCGTGACATTGCTGTAGTAACTAAAAACAATGCTTATTGAGCATAGTTAATGACTGTGTGGAGCTTATTCTTCGTCTGCTAGCGGAAGAGCATCATCCGTATATTCAATATCAACAAGGAGCCATCACAAACGATTTTCCCAATCATGAGCGGAACAGAGATGTCGGAAAATCCTGCCACGACAACTACGCCAAAAAGTATTTAAGTCATGACCGTCCAACACCACAGCCAAACTTAAAGGCCCAAAAAGATTGTCACTAGTGTGGGCACAAGTCAATGATTAGGTATAACAGTTTTCAAGTAGACGAGCGACTTTTTCCGTAACATTACCACTAGGCCTGTCTCACCACAACATTTCTTTAATCATTCAGCTTCTAAAAGCGATGTTGTAATCTGAGAGAATGACGAAGGATAGAAATTTTATTCAGATCCTATGATCATAATATGTTCTCATAGATTTGTCCGGTATACTTATTGCACAACGCAGACAGATGCAACGATAATTGAATGAAATGCTAGTATCACTTTTTTAATGGATTGGCAATGCAACGCCATGCTTCTTTTCAGAAGTGAGGTAGCATCGATTCCGGAAAATTTGTGGTCCCCTTTGATGCTGCAAATCGTAGAGTTCAGCACAAAATAGTGACGAGCACAGTCTATCAAACGTATCTGAACTTGAGCAGCAGATAGCCGGATTCTTATAAAAGTTGAAACTTTCCCGTCGTGTCTGGGATGTTTGCCTCGTTTCGTCACTATCCATTAAGCATCCAGTTAACCGCGCAGTAAAACTGAAATAGAGACTTTACATGTGAAAGGAACTATTTAAAATCGTTAATACAATCAACTATGCTTCGTCGGTAGTCAGGCCAGACGTTTCTATGGATGCGCGCGAACAAAAATAACTACTCGGTTAAAACGTTTAATTCACTTAACATTAATTTATTACTACTACTAAAGAAAGATACTAATGGTAAATTAATTAAAACAAAGGGTCTGCAAAGTATTTTAATTACAGTACTTTCGTACCTATTCAATATAAGATATCAAGTGTTTGCAGCTATTTGTCAAGAATTGACTGATTGGTCATTTCACATTCAAATGACAACGAATATACTAAAGCAATAAACGATTTACTGTATAATTGCTACCTCAGATAATTAATTGAGTCAATTATTAAAAATCGTAATTGGGACAAGAAATCAGTGCAACTGAAAATTCTATATAAGGGAGATGCAGTTTCCCGCAAAGCAGAAAATAAGGTTGAAGTGGCATTAGCACGCATATTTAATACAGCTAAACTACGTGTGTTATTTAGAGTAACACATTTGCTTTTATCAGAAATCAAAGAGAAACAGCCATTAATGTCGACCTCAAATATTATTTACCGATATACATGCGCAATTTGTCGATCAACTTACGTCGGCCGATAGACCATACGGTTAATTAATTGAGTGAGAGGATATTACAGTTTAACCACTTATTTTAAATCAAATAGTGAATACACGCCTGCAATTGCACAGAATATCGTTAAAACCTTACAGATATGACCTCCAGACGTAGCATTTAAGATGATTACTAAATGCAATGACAGAAATGTGTTAGCTACATAGGAAGTTTTATGGATAAACAAATTGCAGCCGGATTTATGCAAGTAGAAAAAGCATGTTCGGGCATTAAGCTTGAACTAGAAATGATGCACGCAATTTAGTGGCTGTTCCATTACTTCACACCCTCTAAACATTTACATTTTCTATTTTGTTTTACCTTTCATATATATATATATATATATATATATATATATATATATATATATATATATATATATATAATTGAGAAGAATATGAGAAAGAAATAATTTTTATTCTTTTTGCACGTAGAAAGAATAGCATCAACATATTTTATTTTAAAAATAGTATATGGTTGCCAAAATGTTGAATAATGGTTTCTAAATTAATATTTATAAATAAGTTGTTCATAAATAAATAAAATAAATTGCCATTTGACCATAATCCATAGTATGAAACGCAGCTTCGTATAACAATCATAATACTCAGCAGCTCAAACAACATCTCTATTTTGCCGAATATTTGTGCATTTAAAACGGTTATACATGTTCAGAAAGAATTCATGGCCACCTATAACGGTAACCGACTTCACACCAGATAGCATCTGAAGCGCTATAGAGTAACAACAAAGCTTTTCAACATGTAACATCTGCTGCAAAACCAAAATGTAAATCGCATCTTTGTACATGTTACAGATGAGAATTAAATAATGTCAATGTTGCTAATGAATCAACTTTAAATGGAACAGCACATTTAATTGTAAATTCATCTTCCATGTATTAGAAATGGTCAGCTGACCACATTATCTGAAGTGTAGCTCGACATGCACTTTTATAATCGTTTTAATCCGCCACAAAGAACAAGCGATATAGTTAGCGATACACCGAGTCCTATACCAAGTCATGAGATGTATATCAAAACTCCTACTTTATTGAAATGGTGGAGAACCGCATTCTCTTAAGGAACCACAAAGACACCGGAAACAATAGTATTCAATCTGAATCATTTAAGCTCAAAAATAATAAAGAGGTCTGTACCCAATCAGTGACAGATTTTGTTGTATTTCCTATCTAAAAACAGGTGACCCTAGCACTCTTGCCAACTAACATTGTATCAGTTTTGTCTATGCTTCATCATAGATGAAGAATGACAGAAGCGATCTACGCAATTTCCAGCCGGGTTTTGGTAATAATTTGGATTTATTGACCAAACTCATGCACACCGTCTAACTCTTCAGTTACAGTGACCCACTATATGTTTTCACTCTTTTTACTGTTGTACAAGATGGTGTAGCTGGCTATGCTAATTGACATCGAACTAGTTTAAACAACTGCATTACTTGAAGTCTACTCTAATGACTCATCGACCTGTATTCGCACAACTTAATGTCTGTCTGACCTTTTTTGACTGAGTCCGCTGTTCGACAAAGATGTGCAATTACTTTCACATTTGTCAATGGCCTTTTCTTAAGTCACCGAACATGCTATTCAGATGATAGAAAAGAATACCGGGCTCAAAAGCGTCATCATTACATTCATGAAGCGACGATCCAATACTGTCAGTCTAATCAATTTCGCCATCGAACCTAAAATTGAACTGATAAACCTATAGTTGCCATTCGTCAAAGATTTCATTCAATCAAGATCTCCGGTAAAACCAAAATAATTGGTATCTCCAACGGTTTTAAGACGTATTAGAAGTTACAGCTGCTTTTGACAAACTATGCGAACTACAAAACTTGGTGTCAAAAGTCCGAAAGTCCAGAATACTGTCGTCCGTCGATTTACGCTGCAGACTAGGAAAATGATCGAATGGAGCCCCCAGTACTTTGATAGCCTTGTAAACTGATGCTTTCATGTCGACTGGCTAATGGCATTGCCAGCTGAGCATCAGGAGGCATTATTGAAGAGCAAAATTTACGAAACAAAAATATGTATTTTAAAGCTGTTTTATGTATTTTTGCTGTAGAAATCTGTTATAAAACGCGATTAGGTTGGTTTTAGGTGTTGTGTGAGCATGCCAACTACACATCATGTTCATCCGGTTACCGAGATATCTCCGGTGGATTCGATACATCAGCCATTGTAGAATTCTGATTAATTCTAGCCTTCCAGCATGGACTCTGCTTGAATCTATGAAGCAGGAAATCTATATCTCCGCTATGCTATTGACTGTGTATGTCTGCTAATTTGTTACTAAATACGTCGTTAGAAATACATAAATAAACTAATGTTCATCGTTCGCAATAAAGAATATATAAATAGTACAGGTTTGAACGAATGATGCCAATAAGCTAAATTTAGTATTCGGTGCCGATAGAGGCCAAAAATGGAGCATTTAAAAAAATCAGTTGTTCTCATTTACGGTGAAATTTAGTCTATCATTACTATGTGATTTGACGAGAGTTCATGTAAAGTGTGTACTCGAGAAAGAACTTCTGACGTAGCACTATAATTTGCAATTCTACAATATGCAAATTTAACTTTGACAAAGCAGCCGTTCGTAATCACACGCAAAATTATGACACGAAAATTTTATGAAAAGAAATAACAACGCTATACGTTATGTTTTCGGTTGTTATGTAATATAAACAATTTGCTTGTAACTGATATGTTATAGTGAAATACATTGAAATGTTAAATTGTTGCTTCATTAACACGAAATAAATTTTGACCTTTCAAATAAATTACAACAACATATACACACATTCGACAACATAACTTAATCACAGCAAACGACACGTAGTAGTACAACTAGACAAAGCTGACTGCTTGGCCAACATCAGCGAATACAAGTGCAGACACCTACCAAACTGACTTCCTGATCATCATCATCACCATGTTTATGAGTTTAATTATATTTATCTGTTTTAAACTTATATGTATATACTTTCACATAATTTTGTTACGGATTTTATATCGCCCGTGTGGAGAGTAGCGACAGAAACTATATGATAATAATTTCTGTTAAATCACTGAGCTAATATTCATTGTGTTTTATTGCAGACCACATATATTATAATCGTCGTATGCTGTTTAATTAGTTTCGCCTAAATTAAATTTAGAATATAGGTACATATTGTGTGTACTGTTAGTAAATTAATTAGTCGATTATTTAGGTCACCCAGATAGCCAGTATGACGAGGAAAAATATATATTAACATTTGGATTGCATGCAAAATTCATATTTATATGAATACAGCGTTTGTAGAGGATTTTTTCCAAATATCTATGTTATGATGCTATATAGGCTGACAATGTTTTATTAATTTTTGTCTTTAAGTCTTACTATTAAAGTCGTTACTTGTGATATTGACTTATTCTTTCGAGCCGTACTGGTCTAAATGTCCCAGCGAAAGAAGCAAAGTAGACTAGAGTAGAGAAATTGGACTAGGAAGACGAGTCGGCTATAAGATAATATAGCAAATCGGGGTGGTTTAGCAGGTGTTGCCCAATTCACAATATCAACCAAATAAAGTTATCGAATTAAATAAAGGTACAAGTTATATCACCAGTCAACAAAAACAAATATATTGATGCAGACGAACATTCACACAAGAATACATACATACATATATGTAAATACATACACGCACAAACATAACATGTACAAATGCATATGATATATGCATGCATACATACATTTATATTATATCAAATATATATATATATATATATATATATATATATATATATATATATATATATATATAAAAGGTCTGTATCCTATAATATGACTTCCACAAGAGAATTTCGTATACGCTATACTTGACCAATAAATAGTAAACCCTTTTTTCGACTAGATTTAATGAGTTGTCGCTCACTTAAGTGTCTCTTGATTATTGAAGGTGCGGTGATACGTGATAAAATGAATAATAGTGCGAATAACAGTATGTGGCTAAGCATTGATGTTATACTAGTTCTGCGATTCTAGCCATCCCCTGAGTAGCTTTGAGGTGTAACATAACGAATATTAAGTATATATATCTTGTTCAAACAGTGCCTCAATTGGTGTTTCATAACAACGTTTAATTATGGTGACACTCAAAAATTGTCTTAATGGAAATTGCCAGCTTGAAAAAATATCCTTCATTAATTTATTTTGGCGCTGATCTGACGATCGTATACCACTATCAGTATAATATAAGGATCAAGATTTTCTTACTGTGAACGCACCTTATTGACTACACTAGTAGGAGTATTCGCACCAGTGGAAGCATTGATAATCGTTTTCGAACGCCTGTCGCAAAATTCATTTGGATTGAACCATAATAGTTAGAATAAAGGCAAATCATTGAAACAGCCTCAAGAAAGTAAGCCATTTTGGCCAGTATATCAACATAACACAGTTCGCCATAACATTTGGACGACACAGTATTGAAAGCAGTTGATTTATTGTTGATTCCGTTCATTAAATAATGCTTTCGGATAGATTTCAGCAGATGTTCGCTCAAACAAGTCTGTCCAAGTCGGCAAGGATATGATGCGACATAACGAGGCGACATTTCTCATTACTATTTGAGTAAGGCTACGAGATTCTTTTACATCTTTAATGCCTCCAACCACCCACTAAAATGGTTTGTGACTCGGCGAGAAAATTTTGTAAGTGGTATTTTTAGAAAGTCCCTCAAACAACATAATCGGAATTCCTCAACTAGTTACGACAGTGATTTCACAAAAAATGACTTACAAAAAGAATGGGTAAGCTCCATTTGTTAATGCGTCATGATACTCAATCGACAGAGACATATACCAAACCTCACAGTAAACAGTTTCACAAACGCGGACACCTGCCCATGACAACCTTTCGCGCTCTAAAAGCATAAATCAGGGCAGACAATTTTGGGCATAATCCTTGAGCTTAGAGCTAAGAGAAATGAACCGGTTAATTGTGCAGCCGACATTTGCAGTCAATTACAATATATGTAAGACTTCTAGAGGCGAGAGCCGCATATCTATTTTTTTCTTTCCATACATACGCATTGCGGTGTGATTTTCGCTATTTAGGTTGCCATCGTACTCTGTTGATGATCATGGAAGTTCGAAATGCATCAGTGCGTGCGACAGGCGGTTCGATGACTGATTAAATACAATGTTATTGGTGTTTACTTCAAACTCGCAAACTTGTTGTTGCCAATACCCGCGCAATCATTAATATCATTTAATGGTTAATTGCAGTCTTAATGAAAGTTAACTGTAAGCCTAAGGCTAATAATCAACAATCATAAACAGGAATCCCTGATGGACAAATTCATTGACGGCTTGCATCAGGGCAAAATTCACCGCAATCTTAAGTTTTTGCGAAGTGATATTGTTGTGAGACGGTAAAGAATGAAAATTCCTTGAGCCCATTTGTCATGTCTATAAATTATCTACCTTACCCGTAGTCCAATTTCATATCTCAGTGGTAGAAGTATCGACAGAAAGCTTTAATTGAAGACTCGATGTATGACTCAGAGAAATAAATGGGCGGTTTGGGCAAAAGCAGAGGTTTTAAAACTTCAGAACTATTCCGTTTAGAGTAAATATTTAAATACAACTGAAAAATTTATTTACTAGTCCAAGTATTAGCAACCCATTTAGGAACATCAAATCGGTCACAATCAGCAGCACCCCATGCAAGAGGGTATTACAGAGACTTCAAAAAAATACATCTTCGACGTGGGAAACAAGGTAGGATTGAAAGCATATTTTCGTTGGTTGTCAAAATCAATAAAATAAGATACGACCAGATCAATAACTCAACAGACACAAATTAAGTCAGAGTAACCAGCAAAAATAGCTGATATTTAATAACCTGCACACCGTATATTAATTTCTTTTGCGTAATCCAATCCAAATCGATCTTGGATCAAACTAAAGCGAGAAGTGGGCGCTTTTTACAGATCAGAAATTAAAATAAAGTCCAAGCTATTACGAATTTATGATTTATACATTCATTGACTTGGCGCTATATGTATCTAAGATAGTTATTTAAAACGCGTATTTCATGCGAATAGACTTGAAGAGCAAAGAATAATACTAGCCATAATGATATTATACAGCATCGGTCGTTGCGCAGGATAAACAGGATCACCTTATTTGTTGAGTTGTGCAGGGTGGATAAGCGAAATAAAAATACTGCAAAAACAATCTCATATGAGTCTGCCCCTTCTTTTCCTCCTTTCTTCTCTCAACGAACAATAACGTCTTTAAATTTAGAATACAAAGCGCGATTAGAGCGCAAAATCGGATTGCCAAATGTCGAAAATAGTTTAAGTAAATTAGGTAAGGTTTTAACGTAGGCACATTTAATGTTCGTACAATGAAACAAGCTAGAAGACAACATTCTCTCGCAAGTGCGTTGGATAAATTATAAATCGACATATGCAGAGTACCTGAAACCAGAATGCAGAATCCTGTTAGCATTACAGAACTGAGTGCAGCATCCTTATCTACGCGTTATTGGCTTCGAACCTCTGGTTCCAAGACGGTAAATCCGACATCGGAATTGACCTTACCTCATGAGCTAAAGCTTGTTTAACTGAATAGATACGTATAAACAACCGACCTTTTGCGACACGCTTAAATACATCTACGAAAACCAAAACAAGAAACTTTAATCATTGTTGCCCCTTCGTTGTATCTGTATATGCTCCCACCGATTCTAGTTCGAACGACAGAAATGACTTTTTTACTAAGAAGAGCAAGAAGTTAAAATATAGTCTTTATTTTGGATGAAATGATTGTTGACGTTGGGCGCTAAAGTGACGCAGAATTTCATTTAGGTGGAAGATACACCTTAAGCTCAACAAATGTTGGATAGCCGTGCAGAAAATAGACTATACTTAAGTTTCACAAAGGTGTTACGCCAGCCCACGGACAATTGTGGACTCAAATAGACAATATAGCAATTAGTTTTAGATTGCGTTGATAAATTAAGAATTGCAGTTCACTTTAGAGCACATGTGACGAGTTTCCTTTCAACTGTAAAGAATCTAAGAAGTATGTTTCGTATAAATAACGGCCATAAGCACTCAGATTACTAAGTCAGCCAACTTAATAATTCCCAAAGAACTTAAATGATAGAATGGGGAAGTTTGGTCAAAAAAGTAAAAACGAAGAGAATTTATATATAACGTGTAACAATGATGTGTGCACTAAAATCCAAATTTCGCTGTAATAAAACCTTAGCTGCAATTTACTGAGCCGAAATATCACAATAAATGCATTTAGAGGGGCATAAACTTTTGTCATTTTTCGCTCAATTGAATTTTGATGTAAATATTTTGCGTGCTATTCATTATCGAACATAAAATTAATAGCTTATTTCTAAATTACATAAATTCACATAGAGTTTATTAACTTAATGCTGACACAAGAGTACAAAATCAATGAGCCCAATTAAACAGAGTAAAAACTTGGTAAATAAACAGTCCAAATGAAATATTTCTCGCTTATATGTACATAAATCAGCAAAAGAGGCACAATATACAAGAGGAATGAAAATTCGGCTTTTTAAAGAACCTCATAAGATTAAAATATCTACCTTTACATGAAGATGATAGTTATTTAAATCATGGCTGCGATATTGATATAAACACCAAAGCGCATTATATAAGTGTGAGGTTAAAAACGCATGTTCTGTTCCTCGTCCATGTAGCATTATATGAAAATTTACAAATAGGGATGAAAACAGTCCACCAGATGAATGGCTTTTTACACATTATACAATACTTAGCTTATACATGTATATACATGCCCTAATCACACCGCTCAATTACAATTTTACCATTAAAATCTGTTTAAATTTAGCGACATACATTGTTAAGTGGAAAGTCTAAGTCAATTTCGCTTCAGCACAGGCTCGTTTAGAATCCATTTTGGAGAGACCTAGATCCTCGTTTATAAGTGAATGCTGGTGATAAACTAAATGATAATGTGAAAAGAATGTTATACATTAACAGTACGCAACTTACCCTTACACCATTCCGACGAGCCCACAAACAAGATTTTCTAAGCCAAGCAAGTTGATCAAGTGGATCAGAACGCTGCTCCACAGGCAATTTATAAAACAATTTATTTGCAGAATACCACAGAAGACCATTTACACTTATGATCATTAGATAATTAATTGAGGAATGATTGCCGGGGGAAGCCCAATCCATCTGGCTAGGAAACACGTCTGTGCTTAATGACGAATTCTCAGTCGATCCATTAGTTTCTCTTTGCGAAAGATGGTTAGATGTAGAGACATTCAGCGCAACAATTGTCGAGAAAAAACAGCCTTAAAAATGGAAACATCGTTTAAAATTTATGAAAAAAATTATCAACTCAATAAAAACGAATTACTGCGAAATAAACATCAATAAAAAACTACAACTGTGCAACTAAAAGCACATACATAAGGTCATAAATGGAGATGTGTCTCCTAAATGGACGCCAGTTGCGCCTGGATCGTATGACCGAAAGAACTTTTAAATGCATCGCCACAGCATCACTTGAAAACGGACAATGGAATAAAGCAGTCTACTGTGCGTATGTTGGCGAGAATTACACCCTGTTACACAGAAGGTAGCGTTGTCCGTTGCCTATGTTCTCATTTTGTTCTAGATAATGCATATCATCCCGGCAGATAATGGCAGTGAAAGGCCGCATCGGCAGAGATATAGAACCATGTTAACTATTTTTTGTTAGAACTGTATTTTCATTGATATATATATATATATATATATATATATATATATATATATATATATATATGAACAACTAAGTATCTGCTTAGTGGCAAAAGGTAAAATCATTCAGATGATCTGATGTCATGTTCTTATTAGGAACTTATTATGCTTTTCTGTCCAGTTTCGCGTTTATGGGACTTAACCGGGACACATTTGTTTCGAAGTCTGGGATTCTATCTATTGCGTTTACTTCACAGCATTTAATTATATAGCATGATTTTAGTTAGCCTCTCCTTCAAGTTGATATTATGTTGCATCTCTTTCAGCTTAAGTTTCCCCTAGACATCGAAATCTGTCAATATAGGACAGGTACCATGATACCAAGTGAAGAAATATCGAACTACAGGTTTATGTCAGGATATTGATCATATGTATATTTATCAGGTACTATCTATGGTACTTTTTCTATAATGACTGATTTTGGTGAATAAATGTAATTTTACGTTCAGAAGGATACCACACAGGCTCTTCATGAAAGAACAGATCATTTAAAATGTCAGTTAACACATGACTGCAAAATTGCGCTGCATGCGTTACGGGTGGCGTTCGCATCAGGTAATAGCCCATGTTTGTTCTAGCTTATTAACGCAGCAGGTCCGAAAAAATGTTAGCAGACCTATAAATAATAGCAGCAACCATCTAATAAGTCGTCTTCATTACTTGGCTGAGCAACTTAATGATCGATTTTCTTGGGCATGTGTTAATCCTGATATACGAAACAGTATGGAACGTTAATCTCGAAAAATCATCACAACGCTGCAGACTCCGATGATTTGCTTCTGAACATATATAAGGACGGTGGCGCTATAATTTCATTTTATATATAATAAGGACCATCATTCCAATTTTCATAAAAGACAATCGTAATTCGTATGATAACCATTTTTTTATACGTTTGACAAATTCTATCTAGCGCTTCAGATAAATCACATATTAGAGAAAAACAAGCCGAAATACCGTCAGGATGAGAATCTATAGATAATATTTTTACCTTAAGGCAAGTTCTTGAACAGCGACAGGTATTTCGCCGTTTCACAATAGCCGTCTTGCTTCACTTTAAGGACGCAATATTTGGGAGAAAAGTGATAAGCCCACCAAAATTTTAAGTAGTATACGCGTTGTCTATAAAAACATGTCTGGTCGCGTCAGGTCTGGTGTCGCAATTGATACACAACATTACTTATTTTTATCAATTGACTCTTTTGAGGATAAAGCTATTCCAAGACATTTCATGAAGTTTCTTGGGAATTTGGAAAAGGTGGAAATCCCTCACACAACATTAATAATTGTGATCGTTATCCGTCAAGTTTGTCCGTTTTCTTTACTTTTATTTAAATTTATAATAGACGCGATTGTGAACATTACTCTGCCATGAGGTCAGAATGTAGGCTTCGAAATTATCATCGACGATAGATTAATCGATTTTAAATATGCAGACAATATTGTAATATTATTCGCCAAACGAAATTTTGCTCAGTCCACCTTGAATCGATGAGCAGTCGGTGTTTCGCATTTTGGTATAAAATGCGCACGCTAAATGTGAGATACTTACACAGGGTCAACCACCACTCATTCCAACTGTGTGATTGCAATGTGAAGATCAATACGTAGATGACAGGTTTACATAACTTGGCAGCTCTACCAACAACTCAGTCAATATTTCTGACGAAGTGAATATAAGAACTGCGAAAGCTACTGTCAGCTTCTCACATCTTTCTTGGTTTCTTCCCATAAGAAACTAATAATTTCACTCTATCCCAGTACGCAGTTTTAATTATACGCTAGTGAGTATGACCCCATTGTAGATTTACCTGAAGAATTATCGATCAACAAGTTTCACTGAATGAGTAGCAACTAGTTTTAGGAATAGTTTAGTTTATGATGTGATACAGTGAAAATCACGAGGAAGCTGTACTGCCGACTTGCCTCAATTCTCTGTTTTATCTAAGTAAATATACTCATACTAACTATTACCTCACCCTCGTAAGTAACTCACGTTTAATAATTTGTTCGCCAAAATGATTATTTTTGTCATCATTATTACTTTTATAAAATTTGTCTCATGGGTATATTTCAGTGAAACATTTGGCACTAATGAAGTATGAATTGCTGTGCCTCAAGATGATGATGATGACGACGAAAAATTAATATAGTAGTTCAATATTATTTTTTCGTAAAATTATCAACTTAAATTCAACAAAATACGGTGTGAATTAAATCTATAAATAAATATAAATATATATAATTAACCACATACCTTCAACGAAATTATAAGCAGGTGGAGAATCATTAAGAAAGGCAGGGAACCGATCATTAGGTATTAACGAATCAAACCAAATTTTTTCCAAACTACCACCCAGAGTTTATTGCTCTTTCGTCACCTTGAGAATCTGATTTTGTATAGTTCTCTGCAGGTGTGATATCAGATTGCTCAATGTCGGGATTATTGTAAAAATGGTAGAACGGATTTCATGTACCAATGCCACCAGTTTTTCGTTTTCTAGTACATCCTCCTTTGTGAGATATTCCGGATAATGGGCAGCATTATCCCTATTTGATAAAAAGTAATTTAAAACGGCAACAGTAAATGGAAATATTGATTAATGAAAGAAATATTATTTACTAGTTATCATTCAATCAATATTACACTCATCACTAGGTTATATGCGAGTTACAACTGATAAACTTGTATTAGTAATACGCCCACGAGAAAATTGTTTACATAGTTGTAATAAAAATTTGTTTACAATATCATTGCGATTGCATGCAATGTGAATAAATAAATGTCCAAATTCCGCACATTAGTCCCTCAAAGAGACCGAAACCATATCCTATAAAAATCCAGTCTTTTCTGTTGTATCACTAGATAATCATGGCAAGTGTGCTTCTTAGTCGACTTATAGCTAGAGCATATTGAAACGAAAAATACAGAAATTCCTTGGCAGAATGTACTGGCTAAAGCGCGTCGGTTTCGCAGGTCAGAAAGAATAATAGCAAAAGTGAACTTTATAAATGAACGTATGGAACGATCAAAACATTATAAAATACGTGCTTAAATAAAACATTATTCCTCAAATACACAAATACCTTCAAAGCTGATACAAAACAAATTGATTAACTGAACAATGAAAAAAGGCGTAGCAACAAGCAATTCAGAAATGTATAATAGAATTAGCATAATCTCGCAGCAGTAAACCATCACATTATCGAAAACACTTTCATGTTGAGAACTAATATATATATATATATATATATATATATATATATATATATGCAATTTTGTATCTAATAACGAATCAGTTCAAATATAGTCGAAAAGATATTTTAAAAATGCAACAGATACAAAAGTTACATTTACATGTATATATGCGCTTAAAGCTTAACTGCGAATCTACTGGTATGCGTAGAAATGCTTTCAGTATAAATTCACTATACACTTGGTCAAGAAATGTGGAATATTTTGATGATACAAGACCAGTGTGGGTGCACCTATATGCATCGCATACAATGAGTAGCGTGTCTAATATAGACCCAAGCCTTGCTGTTGACTAAACTTCTACATAGGAATTCAATTGCAACTAAATAATACATTCATAAACTTATATTCGTTCAAAAACTTTTCCATATATATATATATGTCTGTTTTCCATGTTATACAACTAATCTTGTCAAAGCAGGAAAGATTATGGTATAAATGATGCAGGCAGAAAATTTGATATTATATCGAATCTATGCGACATTGCACCAATAACTTTAGTCATAACTAAGATAATCCATGCATTTTTGACAAAAACCTACGTTTACAATTACTAGAGCTGAGGTTTGGATGCTCAAGTCTATAAACTTAGTACTTCGTACTGTGGAACGGCCATTACCGTCACAAATTTACAGAATAATAAACAAGGTTGGTGCTTATTTATTCGTTGCACTAAAGGCGATTAGAGTTCCATCCAATTTCCTCAATAGACGCTGCAAAACACCAAGCTCATTTTAAAGGTAAGACAGAAGAAGCATGACGACACATCTTATTTAAAGAAATTCAAGCTATCCTTCCCGGTCCTAGTGTGTAGATTAACCAAAGGATTTTTCCATTCTTTCGAACGAACTTTATGGCAGGCGAACTACAAATTACTGGGCTCACATGCCTTGTTTGCAGAAGAACAGCACAACTATAAACTTTCAATTTTCCAACATATAATGTTGCGGAAAAGGCTCACTCAATGAGAGAGAAATGAACATTTATTTTGCATAAGCAATGTTTCATCCATTTGAACGTCTAGCTGCATCAAGAATGCTCAGATAACAGAGCAGTAGGCAAATGGACTCGGTAAGAAAATAATTGTGACAATTGTAACAGGCTCTCTAATGTTGTCTTTGATCCTAGTCATGTCAAAGGATGCGTTCAGCATCTCGCATACACAGAGAAGCATATTAACGCTAGACAGAAGTTACGTCCAAATCAAGCACAACACTGTCTAGCAGACCATATTAGTCTGAAGAGGCAGACGTGAAAGCGTACGAAACGGATAAAATCAGAATCCGTTTAGAACTCTGCTCTGGAAAGCCGTAAATACTGAACAATTTCTCTCATGCTTAAAACGAATAACCATGCGCAGCAAGACTACGAAAGTAGCATAAGCTTACACTGGGAAATATATCTGAAGACGATGCGTACACTCAACAAAATCTGTAGCACTATGAAGGGTTATCTTTGGAAAATGCAAGTTTGTCTCTATGAATGCTTTTCCGAAAGAATTGTTAACAATCACAACTAGAACTCGACTATCATGGCAAATGCTGCCCAAACAAAAGAGCCCAAACAGATGGAATTAGCATTTGAACATAACAAACGTCTTCAAATATTTTGCATATTTGACACATCATCAGTGGAAATCTTGTCAAGAGAAAACGTGTTTTCGGAGTTTAAGCGAAGCTCGTCAATAACATCACAAATTTGCTTAATTCACAACATATCACAAATAGGAAGGTTTGCAAGATGAAAGTCATTGGATGAATTGGTAGAATTTAAAGATGAGAAATGGCATAAACCCAGGGAATGGGCAATAAGACGCATGAGCTTTCGTGTTTCTGTGACGTGGAAATAAGGAATCCGTTACACAATTTTGTTAACACCAACTATCAGAGTATCAGTCGTTTCATTCTGAATAGGATACCTACTTTTATAATCCGCCAAATTTCGCGTGAACCAAATATAAGCACTTTCCCACAATCTTAAATTGTATCACTAGAATCATTGGAACACCACTCCTTTTACTGGACTACTGGGCCGTTAAGCACTCTATGGCAATACTTAATTATAGTATCCTGACAATTTTTTTCATTTGTAAAAAACGTTTTTTAGACTTATCGTCTGTATTAGTAGCATAATTTCTGAGTCTTTGTGATTGGATCCGATAAGGATGCGTTATAACTCGTATATTATTTCAACTTTTCGCTTTTATGTAATTATTAGGTCTAAGTTCACTTTCGAGTGGAGATCGATGATAAAATCTAGACTCTGTTGCTTTTAAATAGGTTGAGAATTTTCTGAAAGAGTAAATAGAAGAGAGTTAGACTCAACTCAAGAACAATTATTTCGGTATGGTCTACAGCTAAATGTCTTTGGGCATTATCATTATGGCAAATTTTGATTAGACATCTGTTGTCAACGAATTCTACTAATTTTTATGAAACCTGACATTGACTTTTGCGAAGGTTTCTGTTATAACCTTGCTCAACACCCATCCAAAACCGCTTGTTCATTTCCGTAGCTATTGAATCCAGGCATATTTGTGCTAGGCTGGATTCGTAGATTCATACCTGAAAATTTTATTTTAGTAATTGGCTATTTTATCAAACTACGCCGTATACCCACCAATCGAAATACACTTGAATGAGCAAAATTCTGCAGGAATCTAACTGCAATCAAAACTGGTAGTGGCTCAAACCAGAGAGATATCGGATAGTAGTAAACGTCTTTATAAGAATACCGCATAACTGGTAACTTTTTGTCATAAAAACTGATTTTGATCATAAGTTTTAATGTTAATTTGTCCGAATATGTCGTAAAAGTTATAAAAGTTCTGTCATAATATCTTCGTGTTAACGTAAATGTTTCCACAAAGCTCGTTTCTTTTGTATTACATTTGGCCGAGTAAATGTTATATACGTGGCAATTTACTATTCACGTAAACTAGATGAATACAGTTACTGTCCATAGTCATTCTTAGTCACAATTTTGACAAATATTTCAAGGTGGATGGGAGTGACGCTGAACCTCTTTTAGCAGCAATGATTTTAGTTATTCAGTTGGTATAGTAAGCTAAGCAGTTTAAGCATGCAAAACACCGTTAATTCCAATTGAATGAAATATTTTAAAAATCAATTCATACCCAGTGAGAATAACAAAATCAACTGATCTATCTTTTGGAGTAAACAGCTCTACAGCGCCAAGGGTAGACTTCAAAAGCCCAATCGGTGTATCGCACTTATAATCACCAAGCTCGCCACTGCACCCACTTGTCGCATAATTCGAATCAAAATGAATATCGGAAATTTGCCAAAAATAACCTGGTTTTAAAAAATAATACAAAAACGAAAACAGCATCAATATCATTGTTTCTATCATTTTATTTTGAAACGCTTAAGCAGAATAAACAATTTCATAAAAGAACATTATAAATGAAAAACTTGATCTTCACAGCGGTGAGCGCTAGAAGAGCCGATACCAATAGGTCAGAATTAAATCTACTTCGCAAATGTATTCTGTTTATCTCTAGACTCGTTAGAGAGAAAAAAGACCTATAACATTACGACAATCGAATTCAGCTACGAAAAAATTAGTCGTATCAGATTTTGAATAAGATATGAATGTGATGCAGATAAGCCCGTGTGATCTTTAATGAAGAATAGTAGTGAGTATGAATCTCTCTCTCTCTCTCATATGATTATTATCATAGAAGTGTCTGAAAAATGTTTGAGATCATCATCATCATATTCATCATCTTCACGATCAGCAACACAAGTCATTTGTAACTGATGCTTCAAATCCATATAAATATCACAAGAAAGATATGTTTTGAAGGCGGGTGATGCAGTGCAAGTTTGTATTTTGACCACCGCAGTTGCGTTTTGTGGGTTGTTGGTTTGCACTATCAGTTTCTCAGATCCATTGATTCTCACATCAGCATTATATCGATTTGATCTTCGATTTGCCTATACGTATTCGTCCCATCTTCCAAGTTTCAACATCGTTCATACAAACCATTGAATGAGGTGCTGACCCTAATTTCTGCTGAATAGCGACGTTTCGGAGCCTCCTTTACATCTCCATCATCATGCCACTATACACAGCACAACACTCACAATAGCAGATTTAAGCATATGTGGTAACTTCGTTCCGAAACAGTTCTATTTATATTTTGGTTATTTTTTGACCTATCAAGGGTTTTAAACAAAGAATTTGTTTTGTAAGTAAACTCAATTTATGTATATATATATATATATATATATACATATCACAGAAGTGAGATAAACTAAACCTCTACATAAAATTATGTCCAAGTCAGCATTAAGGCAAGCAATATCAGTGACTTTATCTTCCTTGTGGCTTTCACTCGTATCACGTCATGAAACAGCTAAACCTTCGCAGCAAACTGTGCCATACAAAGAAAATAAATACAAAGATGATTCTATTATGCATCTGCAACAAGATCACATTGAGTTTGATCTGATACATCGCGAAGGGTTTCAACCACCAATTATATGGAAATACGCGGACCCCATCCTTACAGACGTAATGGGTTCAATACTACTCACCATGATGCTAACTTCAACCATTATGCAGTGTCAAAATCTGCCTACCTTGTTTCTTACGCCAATCTGGTGCTGGATGAGAGTACAGAGTCCTACTGAGCAATCAAATTGAGGGCATGCGCAAGACATGACCGAGCCAACGATGCTGATGGAGCCTTATTTGTTTTTCCAACGAGGAGCACATTTTGGCGGATCCAAAAACACGTCCACTGATGTCAACGTTAGTTATTCGTTTTTGGTAACCAACATGTGCTATGTTCCTCAAACGACGACGGGCAGATACCTGTTAGCGTCTTAAATCATCATCATCCCTGAGTAATGAAGTTTCACCATGTATAGTAAAACAGTACAAATGCATTACAAACACGATCTTTAAAGTTGAGTGAAATACCTAAATGCGAGAAAGATGAGCGAGTGGTTGCATACTGTAAGGTCCGACATTTAGGTGCCACTTCTATACCGAGACGGAACGTCTGCTAATTGTCAAGGTATTCGAGCGGCATCTCGATTGTCGAATAATGGTACAAGATCGTCTGCATAGTCAAGATCAACTAGCTTACAGCCTCAACTTTAATATTTGCATCCAAAATGTGTTGATTAATGTAATAATAGCATCGATTACAAAATTAAACAGAGGGAAATGGACACCCTTGATATACACAACAGATAGCTTAAAAGTTGTGCGTTAATTCGTTGTAGGCCTTAAAGCGACCAGACGTATTTGTGTAGACAGCGCGTATTATGTTAACAAATTTTGTGCGCACACCACTTTTCGATAAAATATTGCGATCCGCCTAGTCAAATACGCCCTTGAATGATAGAAATATAGCTATTGTGGAACGTTTGATATAAAAGTCGCTGTTCAAAACTTACCTTAACGTAAAAATATTATCTATACAATCTCGTCCTGAACGGAATCCAGCCTGTTCTGCTCTAGTGTGTGATTCACGTGAAGCGCTAAGACGACTTAGGATAATCGAAGCAAACAACCTAGACACAAATGGATTCAAACTTATATCACGATGATTAACGTACGAATTATGATTGCCTTTTTTGAAAATAGAAATGATGGTCAACTCATTCCAATCAAGTGGTACCGTCTCCTCATTCAATATAGTACGAAAATTTATAGTCAACCCTCCCGAAATTATATTTCAACCATCCTTAAATAACCCCGAAAGCAAATCGTCAGGGCCTGCAGCTTTATGGACTTTTAAGAGATAGTATTGCATCCCGTATTTCTAACTCAGATGGCTCTTCGAGACTAACATTCCACACTGTTGATATAGGTATGCTTTCCTGAATCGGAACTGACGCGGGTGCCAAAGAAAATTTATCTTTGAAGCGTTCAGCCCAACTTTTATAGTTTCGTTAACTTTAAATTTTCTCGGGCCTTTGCACGAATAATTTGTAAAAAACAGGGACTATTCCCTGATGCGAAAGCTTCTTCCATTTCCACAGCCTTTTTGGTCCAACAGAATTTGAGATCAATTTTTATACTGCACTTAAGTTGGCGTCTTATATTGAACGAGTAAAATTATTTTGAGCCGAGCCAGGTGGAATTTAGCGTCTTGTCTCGAGTATCTCCATAGATTTTACAGAAAGTCAATGAGTATTTTTACGTGGGCCTGTAATGCCATATACAGTAGCACCTGCATAATGCAGTGTAACTTGACTTGGACCATAGTAAATTCGGATTTTCGCGATCAGAACCAGCTAGCTTTGACTTTATAATATCTTCATATTTTTATCGGATGGACGGTTGTTGTTTCCATCTATTTTGGGTTTATTCTAATTTATTTTCCGCAAAAATTTTTTTGTATATATTTACAACGGGTGAAAAACAGTCTTGAATAACAGCTATCCAAAAGCCGTTCACCATTATCGTTGCGCGTCGAGCTTAAAGTGTATCTTCCACCTAAATGAAATTCTGCGTTACTTAAGCGCCCAACTTGAGCAATCATGTCACCCATAACCAAGACTATATCTGAACTTCGTGCTGTACTTAGTAAGGAGCTTAGTTCGGAGTAAAAAGCGTCCTTGCTTTCGTCTGTGCTGCAATCGGTAGGAGCATATGCAGATACAACGAAGAGGCAACGTTGATAACGGTTTTTTGCATTGATTTTAGTAGATGTATTTAAACGTGCCGCACACAGTCGACTATTTAAAGGGATCCATTCAATTAAGCAAGCTTCAGCTCGTGCGCTAAGGACAATACCAACGCCCCATTTACCGGCTTGAGAGAACTCCGTGGAACCAGATGTTCGAAGCCAATAACGCGTAGATAGGGATGGTGCAATCAGTTCTGTAATGCACGTAGGATCCTGTATTCTGGTTTCAGATACGCAACACATGTCGATTTCTAATTTATCCAACGTACGTGCAAGAGCTTCTTGTTGTCCAAGTTGTTTTAATGTTCGCACATTAAATGCGCCTACGTTAAAACCTAACCTAGGTTTAATGAATGATCGTCTACTAGAACTATTTTCGATATTTGGCAATCTGATATTGGGCTCAGTGATATGATCTACACCAACCACATTCATAGTATCTAAAAGAGCGTTATTGTTAGATTGAGAAGAGGAAGAGGAAGGAAAGGAGGCAGAATCGGAGATAAAGTTGCCTGCATTAGCTCAAATTCGCTTTTCCACCCTGCAAGGCCCAGCAGATAAGGCGACCCTCTTTATATTGCGCTACGGCCTATGCAGTATTTAATCATTGTAATTCGTATTTTTCATGGTCATGTGTGGACTGGAAAAGAACACTGGGTCACCCATTCCTAGTGAGAATGGTTTGTATACTGAATATTCCGTCTCCTAGATTGTCTGCCAACCAAGGCTGATGAGCACTATCTATCAAAATGCCAATTGCTAAGGTTTCCTTCAGCAGCCGAAACTTGCCTTTCGCTTCTGGCACGCTTATTCTTATTCCGTCACTACACATTTAATAATAAAAGTTACTGCGCATTTAGACCAAACTCGGGGTTTCGCATGAAAGGGGATGATGACTGTGTCCCGTTTGGACCAAGGTTCAAGCTACCATACTCAGGCTTACTAGCTTGTGCCCGCCGGTCGACAGGCTGTAAGTTCTATGGTTACTGCTATTCTCAAACTCACTCACTCATATTTCCTGCGCTATTTCTTTGGCTTCCAGGACACATGAACTCATCAGCAATTACCAGTTCTTCACATTAAGGCCGCAGAATTGAACTGAGTGAATGGCGATTCTGCTGTAGTATCTTACATCAAAGGAAATAAAATGTCATACCAAAAGACGGATCAACGAGTGCTAATCTATTCAAGATTTCCTGAGCTGAATCTCCGTAGTTTAAATAATAATACAATATCGTCTGCAAAATCAAGATCGACTAATCTACCCTTCAAGAGAACTACGACATGTGCATTCTCAAAATATGGAAGAACGTTTTTCATAATAGCATTGATTACAAAATTAAACAAAATGAGGAAATTTCACAACATTGACGAAAATCGCTGCTGCTAGTTAGGTCGTGTATTAATTCATCGTATAGCTTAATGTGACCAGATGTGATTTTATAGATAGCGCGGATAATATTTACAAATATGGCTGGCACACTGCTTTTCGTCAGAGTATTAATTAAAAAATTTCAATCCATGAAGTCAGGATAGACTTCTATTATGGAGCGGTGTTATACTGGTCGCTGTTCAAGAACGTTTCTTAAGGTAAAAATATTATCTATACATATCTGTCTTAATTGAAAATCTGTTTATTCTTTAGTTTTTGTTTGAGATGAAGCACAAAGTTGACGTAAGATAATCGAAGCAAATAACCCACATATGACTAGAGTCAAACTAATGCGACGATGATTGTAACAAAAATTACGATTGACATTTTGAAGATAGGAATGACAGACGACTCACCATGAGCAAGCAGTAAGTTATCTTCATTCTATCGAAAACGAAATACAATCCAGAAACTGTCACCATCATCGTCACATAAGACTGAAAGGAAATCATTTGCTCGACAGCTTTGCGATGTAAAAGTGTTAGGATAGAAAATCGTATTGCTAACACTGAAGATAGTTCGAATTTAACGATCCACACTGCATAATTTCAGGTGTCAAAGAAAATTGATTAAATCCACTTATAAAGACGACAAATTAATCGGTTATTAAATGGTTGTTACTATAATTTTTAGTTTCATTAACTTTTAGTTATCTCGGACCTGTTGCACGAATTAACTGGCTATTAACTGATGCGAACGAATTTTCCATCCCTTTAGCCTTTCTGGTCCAAAAGGATTCGAGGAAGGCTTTCAAACTATGCTTAATGTTGCATGCTACGGGTGTTATTATATGCTAGCAGGAATTTTGCGTCTAAATCGGAGAATCTTCACGGATGTTACAGACTCAATGACCATTTCTACGAGAACCTACTATGACATGCCGTAGTATCCTTATTGTGCATGGTCGCTTTTATCTTCGTCCATAGTACATTAGAATTTCCACCATCAAGACTAGTACATTCTGATTTTACAATATCTTCATTTTTGTTGGAAATACGAGTGTTCGAGTCTGCTAACTTATAATTCAGCATTATTTATATTTACTTTTCCGGGAAGTCGGAGTGCAAATCTACAACGGATAAGTGTATGATCCAAATTGACATGTTTCAAAACGAGTGACAATCCTAAATGCAACCACACAGTCTATACCTAACAGCTGTATAATCTATTTGAGTCCAAACCTACATGACTAGATCAAGTGAACTGCATCAAGCAGGAGATGCGGTCAGTAGTGTCTACCATAATAGGGCTGGCTCGATGCATTGATGACGGCATATGAAATACGCTTGACTTGTAAATCGTCTTTTTGAACAAATGAGATCATTATCGGCTAACAATTTGCCAAAGCATTGATAAATGACTTGGTGTCGCGTCAATGATAGTCCTATCGACATTATTTCCGTGCTCGATCGAGGATAGGCGACAAAGTGATGGTATCCATAGTCGGACCAGTAATGTTGCTAGACAATCAGATCGATCCATATACGGTGAAAAATTGGATACCATGGAAAAACTACCTTTGAAAAACACTTGAATGTTTACAATTAGTCATGTTAGAGAGCTTGAGTAAGGTATGCGATTCTCTTAGGTAGAGAGAGGATTTGCAGGTGTACAGATAAATGCAACTCCATGACAACCCAAGACAACTAACGAACTACAGAAGAGTGAAAGACTTATAAATTAATCTAGATATACAGACACACGTTTATATATAATCGGAGATCTAGATCCCCTGCACAGCGAGTCTTAGAAGTGTCTATGACAATTAGGAAAAATAAATTACACCTATCCCCAGATTTTAATCCTCTTTCAATTGTCTATTGATTCGAACGAGAACAGTGCAGCGTAATCAAGCAACCGATATCACAATTACAGTATCCGGCTACGAGATTTCTGCAGTTATGTTATCCTCCAATTGCTTAGTTAACCTGAAAAACGGAAAATGATTCTTCAACACTGTATTTTCTGTCTTGTCACAGCCAAAAGGCGAAATCTCTACACAAACACATATGGTCATATTTAAGTTTACAAATAACTAACACAACTTTACTACCAGCAGTAGAGTTCATTAAGGATTTCTACTTTCCAAAGATTTGATTAATCTTGTAATAGATTCCATTATAAACAATTGTCATCGCCATCACAGACAGAAATACAAAAATCGTTAGTAACTGACGCTTCACTACCATATAATCAATTAAAAAATAAATTTAGAAATAAAATAGAATTTAAGAAAGAAGAAAATTACAAAATTTTCTTATAAGGGGATCTAGTTAATATGAGTACATTAACCTATATACAACACAGAAATGAGGCAGCCTACACTTCCACATGGCCAAATCAACTTTAAGACTGGGCGGAATTGACCAAAAAGCTTCCTTGGAGTTCTCAATTAATCGTTTCATTTAAAAATATATAGCCATGAAATATTATGAACAATTCTCTTACAAAAGTTCAGGATGCAGGCGTCGAGGTTCTTCTCGGCGGTAGATTAGTCGATCTTGACTATGCAGGCGATATTAAAGTATTACTCGACAATAGAAATTATGCTCAGGTCGCCTTGAATAGATTAGCACTCGTTGTAATTATGTTAAATGCACATCCTCTAAATTTAAGATAATACAGCAGGATCACCATTCACTCACTTCAATTCTACGGCTTTAATGTGAAGATCTGTTAGTAGCTGAATAGTTCATTTTTACTGGAATCCGTTTAAATAGCGCAGACAATATGAGTGATGACGTGAATATGAGAATCGCGAATGCTTGAGTAACTTTCTCCAACCTTCGCTATTTATGAAGAAACATGGGTATTTCCTTCAGCCTTAAAGGTCTAGTTAAAATGCATCAGTACATACAGTTTTGTTCTACACCAGTGAGACTTGACCACTTAAAGTGGACTTAAGATGCTTACGGGCATGCAATCACAGTTGTTTGAGAAATAGAGCACATAGAGATTATCAACAACGAATAATCAACGCTGACACATGTAGGAGTATTTGTGGATGGGCGAAAAATGTTCTTCGTAGACAAAAAATGAGCTCGGTCAACTATGCTGGCTCGGTCACGTTTTACCTATGCCTTCAATTCGATTGCCCATTTGAGTACTATACTCTCACCTAGCACCAGATTGACGTAAGAACCAGAGTGGACACATTTTGACATAGCAGAATTAACTAAATTCAACTACATTCGAATTAGGTAATATGGGACCAATTGTCTGACTGAATGATGTTCGCGTTCGCATCACAATTCTTGGTTTGATAACCTGCGCTATGGCATCGAGTCGAGCTCAGTGCTAATATTGTTGCACATTTCCAGCATAATCAACTGCTCAACTGTCTTTTATTTGAGTAGAGTTAGCTGCGAGAATTGGCTTTGTATAACCTGATACAGTGAAATCCATAAGAAAGATCCAATGTCAATGTAGCTTTGCCTTAAAGTTTAACATCATGGTGATGTGTAGAGGCTTAGTTTGCCTCATTTTTTGCGTTACCGAGATGATTATACTCATATTAACCAGATCCTTCCAGTCATAAGTAGATTTCCTTTAATAATTTGTTTTCCTAAATCTTTGTCATTATTATTAGTTATTTTTTATTTTTCTTGTCTTTGGATATATTTTCCTTATGGTTATATGGCATTGAAACGTTAGTATTGTTGTGTATGACGATCGGTGCGAATATAGGCCATGTAGTTAATGAAACTGGTTTTAATTCAGGACACCATCATAAAATATGGCTCGTCATAACAGCTTGAGCGATACATAATTGAGAGAAAGTGAGTATTTTAGAAATGTGACAGTGGGCTGATCATACCCGTTGTGTAACTGCGGTGTGTGGTGGAGTTTATAAATTTTGTTTACACATACCATTCTAAACCTAAGCATTGCCTAACTCATTTCTTTCGCTCCTCTCAAATCCCATTACTCATAATAGCGATATAAAGAAAAGTATACCACTGTAGTGAGCAGAAATGCAAGTGACGCCGTTTTGTGTACCCACACCACAGTTGAATTGTACCACTTCTTTGGGACGGATTTCTCTCTCGCTCTCTTCAGCTTTCAGCAGATGCTTGATCCTTCTAAACCTACATTCCGAAAAAACCGATTCTGCCTTATTTACTGCCACTTTTGTAGCTAAAATTCTCTGCTCCTTCATCAAATATAGGAGGTTCGATTCCATCATTTTTTTAAAAATTTGCGACAAGTTTTTTTCTTGTGAGTATGGTGTTAACCCTGAAAATAGGACTGGAAATTAAGTGCCGAAAATTTGTAAAGATTTAGAAAATTTAGTTGCTACGTCATTTTCAGACAGGCAGTTGATGGACGGCTTCAAAATGAAGGGACAAGTGAGAACTCATCAATCAATGGCAACATCTGTGCACCTGGAAATGCAAATAAATAAAGATTTTACCATCCAACGAGTGCCATCAATTGACCCGCACACGAAAAATGCGGAATAATGTTCTTTAAATGACAGAGTTGCGCAAGGTACATTTAAAAATTGAGGGGTGACATTATCGCTCGCTATGCCGTTTGAAATTGAACAGAATAACAACTTTATATACCATAGCAACATCAAGTTAGTGTTTATCTTCATTTTCCACGTTGTTGGCAGCGATATACTTGCTAACCCAATGAGTCTGGATGTCATCTCCTTTTTCTCGCTGCAGAAGAAAGTTTCTGTCGCGTTTACTAGCGATTCATCAGTAGGAGCCGGTATTACGCCATTTAATCACTATATATTTCGGCGGAATGTGAAAAAAGGACAAAATATCTTGTACGAATTTGCAAACCGGCAGAAGTGAAGCTAAATTAATATAGTCTTAGAAAATGCGACCTAAACCACAACTCACTATATTTAATCTACATACCAAGCCTGTAAAGGGTACCAGCACTATGGATTTCAATGTATTCTAAATTTGCTTTAAATCAAGTTTGCGAGCATGAAGTAAACACCAACCCTTTGTATTTAATCAGTCTTCGAACAACATAACAAAACTACCGCCAGCCGCAACACACTGACGCGTTTCGACCACATATACATATATAGACAATACAATTAAACAATAATTGATTGCGCGGGTGGTGGTAACAATGCTTTAAATCAAGTTTGCGAGCTTGAAGTAAACACCAACCCCATTGTATTTAACCAGTCTACGAACAACACAACAAAACTACCGCCAGCTGCAACGCACTGACGCGTTTCGACCTTCCATGATCATCATCAGAGTACGACGGCAAACTGACTATCGAGGATCAAACCGCATTGAATATATATGGAAATCAAATCTAGATATGCGGCTCTCACCTCTAGCAGTCTTGCATACATTGAACTTGACTGGAAATGTCGGCTGCACAATTTCTATGCAGTCACGAACATTAACTGTTTGCAGCTTTCGCCACATATACATATATAGACAATACAATTTAACAATAATTGATTGCGCGTGTGGTGGTAACAATGCTTTAAATCAAGTTAGCCACAACGAACTGACGCGTTTCTAAATTTGATTTCCATATATATTCAATGCGGTTTGATCCTCGATAGTCAGTTTGCCGTCTTACTCTGATGATGATCATGGAAGGTCGAAACGCGTCAGTCGTGCAACTGTCGGCTTAATTATTATATTCGTAGACTGAGTTAAATCAATGAGGTGTGTTACTTCAAGCTCGCAAACTGATTAAAGCGATTGTTACCACCACCGCGCAATCAGTATTGTTAATTGTATCCTATATGTATATGTGGCGAAAGCTGCAAAATAGTTAATGTTCGTGACTGCATAGAAATTGTGCAGCCGACATTTCCAGTCAAGTTCAAGGTATGCAAGACTGCTAGAGGTGAGAGCCGCATATCTAAATTTGATTTCCATATATATTCAATGCGGTTTGATCCTCGATAGTCAGTTTGCCGTCGTACTCTGATGATGATCATGGAAGGTCGAAACGCGTCAGTGCGTTGCGGCTGGCGGTAGCTTTGTTATGTTGTTCGAAGACTGGGTAAATACAATGGGGTTGGTGTTTACTTCAAGCTCGCAAACGTGATTTAAAGCATTGTTACCACCACCCGCGCAATCAATTATTGTTAAACTGTATTCTAAAGTTCCCCAAAATGGAGAATTACAACCATTTCTGAACACCTGTTACTCTATAAAATCCATCTACTCCGGTCTTGATCGATATCAGTTATCACATTTTGCGATAGGCATGACATTATTCAATTAAATATATAAAGGTTAGATACTGTAAGTGACAATTGTGCATTAAGTGTTACGCACCTAGTAACAAATGAGTTCAAATATGATGAGAAGGATAAACCATAATCTCGTTCTTACCGACAACTCATCATTAGGAGCGGGGTGTAAGACATTTACCCACAATATAATTGGTGAGGAATGTGGGAAAATTGGACGGTACAATCTTCTATACGAATGTGTAAACCTACAATAGTGAATGTGCACGAGTTTATACGTTCCGTTGATGCTGTCTTTGGTTTACCCTTCTGATCATATTTGAACTAATTTGTTACTAAGTGCACAACACCTACTAAACGATTGCATATACATTAATTCTTCTCCACTAACAGTATGCATGTCTGACTAGTTCCGCTGTTTCGTAACTCGTTAAAAGAATGATATTTTAATTTACTTCAGATCTACAATCGTGATCGAAATAATTATCACTTACTATAGCGATAAAATGCCTTGGCATAATCAAGTTTTTGCTCGATATCGAACTATATAATTTCAGATACGTTACTTGTTCCTAAGCGTAGAACACGCGTCCCTGGCAGCTTACTACACTAATATTCTGATCGAATATAGGAAACTACATGGTGAAGAATTACAACTGAATTACAGTGACCAAAAGGCCTTTCAGATCGACTGAAAAAATCAGTACTATACTCAAGGTATATTTTCGTATCCTGAACCGTGGCAACAATCGTCCGCTTACCAGAACATGATCCATTTGGTTACGAGGACAGGCGGCCATCTTATCGCTATAGCTTACGTCGCTACTCCTTGCATTAAGATGCTATCAGTTGTGTTGCAACATATAGTTCAACGCAATAAGAATAGTTCTACAGTGTAAAAACGCTACATGAATCTAAACGACCGATAACGAAACAATATAAAAGCAATTTGATACTAGTTCACAGGCCAGGTAAATCAGCAGATTCACTAGTAAATCAAAATAAAGGCTTGTAATGACTATACACCAGTCAAACTTACACAATGAGATATTTAATGCTCAACATTGTTTTTAAAGTTTCCTATTCACGTAAATTGAACAACAACGCCCCAGGTATTCATAAAATTATACGCCCTCACCAACTTTTACTTCAATGCTGAACTCGAGTGTAACATGCTTCTGAAGCAGAAGATTATCAATAATAGCAAAAGCTTTTATTATATCTAAACAAAAACAAAGCTTGTTTCGTAAAAATGAATTAGTTGACCAGAAGTAAACTACGAGAAGTGTATATAGACATTCGAATACTCGTAAAGAAAAAGTAAAAATTTTTAAATACTTATTCTTCAATTTTTACACTATAACAAAATGTGTATGAAAGTCACAAACTTTAGGCAATTTTTCTTACCTTCATTTAATCCACTGGCGATTTGCAATAGAGTGTAAAATATATAAACTGCTAATAGCATTATAGCACTTGTTAGCGTTATATATATTACCTAACCATTTCCAGTGCGGGATATCCTCACTACTGATACATCAATGTTCTCCACAGTATCATGAAGCATAGAATGAATTCTTTATAAAGAAATTGATCAAAATTATAAAAAAATTAAACAAGCAATAGGATGATTAGAAATAATTTGCTTTAGTGATTCAAATATAATATTATAAATTAAATGATAAAATAAATTAATCGGCAGGCATATTGCATAAAATAAATCGCGCGAAATATTTAACAAATTAAAACAAGAACGGCTGCAGAGGAAGATATTTCTGCCGACATAAACGTCGTACTTTTGTCAGGCCACTGTTTACACATTGTATTATTAGGCAAACAGTCACAAGCAATGATATTTCTGTAAACAATGATTAATTTGTTGCAAAAAAATAACTAAGAAGTTGTAACGACACAAATTAATGGCCGACATATAGCGTAAATTAAATTAAATTTTATTTACGTTGCACCAATGAGAAAAAAAGCGAAACTTGACGTTTAACCAATAGTGTGCAAGTAGACATGGCATGCTATTTAAGCACGGCAATTTACCATGCAATTTAGTTGTGGCATTTTGCGATCTACCTTACGTCACGCGTGTGCGTTCTGTCGGCTGTCAATACCTACGCTGGTGATTTGATAGTTTCACCAACAACTAACTACATCCGTGACTCAACTTGTTGCGGTATAACCAGAGAGACGAGCCAATTAATTGCAGAACCTGCACGACGTTATCCACATCGTGATTACAGCTCAACCACGGGAGTGACAACTCAACCAGAGTCCACCCAAGGCTCTAGGACATCTTCACACTCTGAAGACTTCAAGAGAACGCATTACCAGGCCCTCTTAAGGGCCCCTATCAGTAACTAATCTCTATTCAGAGCACCTTAATCGAGTTTGTAACATCGTACGGCATTTACTTGAAGCAGGGGCATTTACAAAGTTAAAGTAAAATACGAAAAAATTGTTCATTTGAGTTTTCTGTATTCTGTGCCTGACGCATGTGACGCTTTCTGTTGTAATAGCAGACTCAGTCACGGTATAGCAAGTCAGGGCAAATACAGAAGCTCACCAGATGGTACAGGTCAGATTTGGTGGAATCAGATTGGCCCACATTTGATTATCAACTATGGGCCGCTAACGGTAGTCCGATAGGAGTCAAAGGGATGAAAGAAATGTCGGTGACGTTAGGCCAGAAATCTTCCTTTAGATGGAATTTTCTAGTAGCCGATGTCAAGGACTATATCATTGGGATGGATTTCTTGACACATTTCAAATTGACATTAGACTCCAAAGCTAGAACCATCGCAGAAGGCGTAGGGATGTCAACGCATACTGAGTCTAACACGTCGGCAGTTAGAACAGTTCTTTTACCCCGTCCAACAGTCACACATGACTTTGCCGATATCATTGAGAAGCACCTAGTAGTGTTTCAACCTTTCAGTGCCAAAAAGAATAGGATTGAAGACAGGAGTAGAACACCAAATAGAATTGGTGGCTCCATTGCCTTGTTCACCAAAGGCTCAGCCATTGGCACAACACAAGCAACATGTTGCTATGTCAGAATTTCACCAATTGCGCGAAGTGGAGAATTGTAGAAGGTCAAATTCCAATTTTTCTTCCCCAATAGTGGTAGTTCACATACATGAACCGGTCAATGGAGTGTTTGTGTAAATTATCGTCTATTAAACTCAGTGACAAAAGGTGATTCTTATCCTCTCCCTAACCAGAGTACTTTACCCCGAGATATAATGGGATATGAGGTTCATTCAACTTTAGATCTCCAGAAAGCGTATTTTTAGATACCAATGGAAGAAAGTTCGATACCACTCACCGCAGTCAGATTCCCAGGAGGGGTTTCGCATGAATTTCTTCGAGTGCCTTTTGGTTTGAAAGATGCCAGTCAGACATTCCAGCGTTTGGCTGAAGAAATCCTTCAGAATTGTCCATTTGCGAGGGTGTACATAGACGATATTATAATTTTTAGTCGCTCACGAGATGAACACCGTAGGCATTTGGAAACGGTTTTGACCAGGCTGGAACAATAAAGATTAGTCGTCAAATCTAATAAGAGTAATATCGGATGCTCTTCAGTTAAATATCTTGGTCATATACTTTCCAAAGACGGAATTATACCTTTGGAAGATAAGATCCAAGCTATTAAGTATGTAACGGAGCCCCGAACCGTGCGCCAGCTGCGAAGGTTCTTGGGTATGATCAGCTATTACCGTCGATTCATTCCAGGTCTAGCCGGAATTCTAGGATCGCTTACATGCCATCTTACTCGTAAAAAGAGCATGATCAAGAAGTCTTGGCCTATAAACTTGAGTTCAGAAGACAGAGAAAATTTCCAAAAGGCCAAGGAAATGCTAAGTGACATAACCACATTAGCACCTGTAGATTGGGAGAAACCTTTCGAGCTAATCACAGATGCCTCAGATGTTGCAATAGGGACAGTGCTACAGCAAAGAGATCAGGACATAGTAAGACCGATTGGGTTTTATAGCCGTAAGCTTAATGATCGAGAGAAACGTTATGATACGTTTGGAAAGAGCTTCTAGCAGTGTATGCCGCAGTGCTACACTTCGAGCAATTCTTAGACGGTCATAAGTTTAAGTTATTGACCGATCATAAGCCGTTGATCAGTATACTTGGTAAAACAGCTAGGCTTAATTACTCTCGTAGAGTAAACTCCCAAATAACTCGGTTAGCAGAGTTCAATTTCACTGTGTCTCATATTGCTGGTAAGGAGAATGTGGTAGCCGATGCACTTAGTCTTCCGAATGAAGCTGATATCGAGCTGATATTTCAAGGCCGTTGAAGAGTTTAGATAATTCTATGCATGATTTAGTTAGTCAAATCGAGGAAGCGCAAGGATCGGATCCCTTCACGTTATGTTCGTAAGCTCATAAGTGGCAAGTGGTTGTTATGCGAAACGTCTAGAAGTCAACCACGACCATATGTACCGTTGGAGTTACGGGCCAAAATTATCCAAGTGTTACATGACATGGGGCATCCATCCATTAAAGCCACCATCCGATTAATAAACGAAAGATATGTATGGCCACACATGTCTAA